>JAHTLZ010000111.1:18331330-18348443 GCA_023846285.1 Phrynocephalus versicolor | reverse complement strand
CACACACACACACACACACACAAATGCACACACACAAAATAGATGGTCAACATTTTAAATTCTAAGTTTATGGGATACTGGAAAGCTTATAATGAAAGCAGGAAAAGCACAGGAAGAGCCTAGTGGCACAGTAGTTAAACTGCTAGACTGCAGCTATAACTGTGCTCATGACCTGGAGTTCAATCCCAGGTAGCAGGCACATGGTTGACTAAGCCTTCTATCCCTCCAAGGTCGGTAAAATAAGTATCGAGCTTTCTGGGGGCCTGCACAAATAAATTGTAATGCCTTTAAGCACTATGGGGGCGGTATATAAGCAGAAAACTTTGCTTTTTTGCTTTTTGCTTTGAAGTACATTGAAAATGAACATACAAAAGAAAAAAGCTATTTGAAGCAATAGTTTAAGTTACAGCTGTTTTCAAAACCATCTACAGTTTTTCAGCTAAGTCTGGGAATATAGTTATTGAAATATTTCATACATTGTGTGACAGTTTTTACATATCAAGCTCCCCAAGTGATGCAATGTTGTTGTTCAAATGAAATGTTTGTGATCCAACAGCACCACCTTTTGAACAAGAATAAATCCATGACTTGTAGGAATTTCATCATTAATTTGTTGTTAAGTATCAACAGTGTGGAACAGCAATCGTGTAAAGTTGATCATTTAATCAAAACACCGATGTTCATAAACAAACAGTTGACCACTTAAGGTAAGCGAGTGAGAACAAAGTAAACACAAGTTCACATTTGGCTAGGACACATAGCAATTCCCTAATGTTGAATAATCTAAGTTAATTTAAAAAGATAAGAGGAAATGAAAACAACTTATAAGAGCTATCAATATGTGGCAATAGGGGACACAGTGATGAATGGATAACCATTTATGTTCTTATATGTTCTTATGTTCTTATCACAACGCCACACTACTTTGAGCACCAGACAGCTCTAGAGTAAGGTTGAGTGTCAATATTTTTTCCGCCACCATCATATATCATATATTTACCAATTTTTATTGGCTTTATGGTTGTGGTTTTATGCTTTGTCTATATATTTCATATTGGATTTTGTACTGCTATTTTATGTTGTGAACTGCCCAGAGTTCCTAGAGAAAGTGGGTGGTCTAGAAATATAAATATGAATAAATAAGCAAAACAAGCACATGCTTAGGGCATCAACAAGGAAAGAGGGCACCCTAAGGTTTTTTTCAGTAAAAAAAGGAAACGTTTAAAAAACTATTAAAAACTTGGTTATTTAAGCAGGCATTCCCTCAAATATAATGCAATTTCAGTGCTCACCCATTAAATCTTGATTTTTAACAGATTAGCCTACCAATAATAATGCATTGTTTTATGTCACTTTAATATTAATTTTATTTTTATTTTTTATTTTATTGTGTTACTACTTTATGGTTTTATTGTATGAAATGTTTGAAATTGTTAATTGTTGTAAACCGCCCAGAGTGAACTTGCTGCCAGATGGGGGGGTATAAAAATCCAATAAATAAATAAATAAAATACATGGATGTACCATGAAAAAATGGTGCAAATAGCACACCCTCCTTAACAAACCACATCTGTCCATCCAAATCCCTCTGCTCTCTCCCTCCTTCAAGAGCCCCACGAAAACCACCTCCCTAACTAAAGTTACTGAGTATGAACTGCTTAATAACTAAAAATCATCAGGCCTCAGCAAAACAAAAAAACAAAAACAAAACAACCTCATGTTTTGAGTGAGGAGATCAATTATATTCATCATCACCTAGTGTTTGTTTGTTTTTTATTTTGACTACTAGAGATGGGCACGAATAAAAAAATGGCATTTCATTTGTTGTTGTTTGGAGGGTCCATTTCGGTTCGTTTCCGTTTTTTGTGAATTTTTGCAGAAATATTCGTTTTCATTTTCATTTGTTTCGTTACCATTTCATTACCATTTATTTCAATTTGTTGTGTTTTTTTAGGATTTTAAGCAATTCACTTATATTGCAGTAACGGAAACGAAACGCACGACAAAATTTCCGGTGTTTCTGTTCGTTTCGTTTCATTTTAGAGACAAAATTCATTTGTTGTTTTATTGCGTAACGAAATGAAAAAACGAAAACAGAAATGAAAAATTGTTCGTTTCGTGCCCATCTCTATTGACTACTGTATTTGGGGAGGGTGGGTGGGATAAGGCTAAAAAAAAAAGCAGCTGTCATTCTAGATCAGTGGTTCTCAAACTGTGGGTTCCCAAATGCTGGTAGATTGCAACTCTCAGAAACCCCTTCCAGCACAGAGCGTGGTGGGGGCTTCTGGGGTTGCACTCGAGGAACATCTGGGGACCCACAGATTGAGAACCACTGTTCTAGTCCCATGGTCTCTGTTCTAAATGTGCAAGCCTAAGAAAAAATAACAACCACTGTTCATAATGCTCCAGATGGGATCATTGAACAAAACGACTATGTGCAAGATTTGGCTGGAAGCCAATCATTTGATTAGACATACCTAGATGCCCTAAGCACTTCCGATCTTGCCTGATTTTGGAAGCTAAGCAGGGTCGGCCCTGGTTAGTACTTGGATGGGAGACCACCAATGAATACCAGGGGCTGTAGGCGCCTGGAGTAGGAACTGGCAAGCCACTACAGTATTCCTGCCAAGAAAACTCCATGGACATGGAGTCACATAGAGTCGGTCACAACTGTAATGACACGACACACACACACACAATTTTATAAACAAGATGTGGTTCTCCTTTTTTGCCACATGCCCTACAATTAAATTATCGTATTTTAATGCATATACTGTATTTTTCTGTCTATAAGACCCTGCCATTTATTAGACCCCACACACACACTTTTTATCCTCTTAATTTTTTAAGATTAATTATTTACTTTCTTGATCCATTGATATGAGTCTAAGGCACTTTCTGCTTGGAGGATTGTCCTCTGTTATGCTGGTTCAACATGTGGAAATGCACGATTGTGTGCACTCTAGTGCCCCATGCTTCTTGCACCACCCTCCCTGGGGTGCTGCCAAACCAGCCAGGAGCAACACAAATACTTTTCTTTGTCTACTCCCCACCCCACCCCCCAGGCCCGTTGTGCTTCTTTGCTTCCTCTTTCCCCCTCACTCTTCACGCCTCACCCTGATCCACCATCGCTCCCAGAGAAGCCACAAGTCAAAAAAGTTTGGGTACTGCACTTACATATCATATGACTTCCATGCATCTTTATTATAGAATGTTTACATAATATTCCTGGCAGTACAGTACTTTCAGCAACATATCGATGTACCTGCCAGGACACGGGTGTTGGGGGGGGAGAGATAACATGCAAGCTTCAGTAATAACAGCGACCATATACAGTACCCTCCCATTCAGAAAAGGAGCGGCTTGGGTGGTACACTCATGCCAAACCAAAAAGGAATGCTCCAGTACAAAAGACATACATAAACACAGTCCTTGTGTCAATGGGGAAATATTATGCAGTAACCACACTGGCAGGGAAATTGTCGCAGTCTTGACTCTGCATTGTATAACTGGGGGGGTGGGGAATATGTTCATAACATTGTCTTTGTGTGACCAGGCCCTGAGAGTGACATATTTTCTCTGTTGGGCTAGATACACAGCTTATCGCTCGACAGAATATTATGAAGCTATGTGTACATTCCCCTTAGTTAATCAAATCAGAGAACTCTGCATGCTTTAGCTCAGGATTTGAATGAACAGAGAAGTCTGCTTCCAGGTCCGATGAGGGGATTAGCAAAATCCAATGAGAGCAAACTCAAATTGGAAGGCCTGAGTGGAACTTTTTGTTCTGTACTGAGACAGTAGTTCGACATTACAGTCAAACTTTGTCTGCTGCTTGTGTTTACCTGTGTCTGTGAATGCTGTTCTTGCCATTTGGTGCCAACTCCCAAAGGGGCATCACCTCACAGCAGAAAAGAAAAACCCTGCAATTAGGCCTAATTGTCAAGAACAGATCCAGCAAGAAGGTCAATGAGAAGTCATCGTGCAAACTAAGTTTGAAATGAACTTTGCCAAGTAGATGATTATCAGGTGCAGTTGCTTACCGCCCTCCCCTAGACACAGCTGCTGCTTCTCACACATTTCTGTGTAATAATACCCCACAAGTAACTCTGCCAGCTGGTGCCAGCAAGGGGGCACGGAAGCACCAAGTACGCAGCTGGCCTATGCAGAAAGAAAAAAAGAAGTTTCACACTTTCTTTTCCTCAGCTTGGCTTGACTTCTTTTCATGCTGAACCTTTTGCCTCAAGCAGGAAGAAAATATCCAAACTTGTTTTCAAATCTATCCCTGTCCAAGAGCTCTCAGCTTCTTTTATGTTATGTTATGTTATGTTATGTTATGTTATGTTATGTTATGTTATGATATGATTGTGAATGTGTGTGTGTGTGTGTGTGTGTGTGTGTGTGAGAGAGAGAGAGAGAGAGAGAGAGAGAGAGAGAGAGAGAGAGAGAGATGGCTTGCAATCAGATAGGACATTTGGGCCTAGTTAGCTTTACAAACTGAAGTAGATGCTGCTTTAACAGTTGTTCAGTTACATACTTTTAGACAAGTTGTGTTGAGTATTTTTATGGGGAGATGTCACTCCCTGGATAGTAGCATACATTATTTCTCTGAACTGTATTTAATATATGTTGCTGGTACCTTTCATGCTGCCCCCTTATTCATTTGAGTACATTTCCTCCTCTTCTCTGTATTGTAAGGATTTGCTATTGGGAAGCTTCAGAAATTAAACACACTCTGACACATGCAAGTTCTGATTTTGTTCCAAATGAAATTATCTTACATTTTCCTTTGTACACATTTCCCATAGCAATGCATTGAAAACAGAGTAATCCCTAATCGTGACCATTTTTATGTTGTATGGATTCTCCCCATAGACGATTCTGTTAAGCAAATTTCCCCTATCTCTGGAATTGTTTATGTTGTACAGATTTTATGTTATACAAACCATTTGTTATACGAGGGTCCACTGTATATGGTTACGTGAAAATCCAGAATAACTGCAAAAAGCATTTCTATTTCACACGCTGACCAAAGGCATAAAGGTGGGTAGGGAACCGAACTTTTTAGGAACTGAAGTCCAAAGGGTATGCAGTGGCAAAAATTATCAAAGCAGCCTACCACATACATGTGTGTGTTGTGTCATTACAGTCGTGACCGACCCTTCGTGACCCCATGTCCATGGAGTTTTCTTGGCAGGGATACTGGAGTGGCCTGCCAGTTCCTACTCCAGGCGCCTACAGCACGTGGTATTCCCTGGTGGTCTCCCATCCAAGTACAGTGGTACCTTGTATAAAGGAATTAATTCGTTCCAAATGAAATTATCTTAAGTAGATTTTCCTTTATACAAATTTCCCATAGGAATGCATTGAAAACAGAGTAAACCCATTTTTATGTTGTACAGATTCGCCCCATAGGTGATTCTGTTAAGCAAATTTCCCCTATCTCCAGAATGTTATACAAATTTTATGTTATGCAAACCCTTTGTTATACAAGGGACCACTGTACTAGCCAGGGCCGACGCTGCTTAGCTTGCAAGATCAGGTGAGATCAGATGTGCTTAGGGCATCTAGACAGCTCACCACATACATGTATATAACTATAAAGGTGTAAAAAGAAGAGGAAGAGAGTTGCCCTAAATATACTGATGTCTATCCATTCACTACCACCAGTTTCATAGCAATACCATTGACCTAAGCTTCCTCGATGTGGCTAGCAGGAGCCATATTTAGCAGAATCAGAAACAGTTTTGCACTACAGTTCTTAACCCCATGATACTGGAATTGTAGTCCAGTTTTCTGCTCATATCTCATACTGTAAATATTAAAGCAGAAGAGGCTAGGATAAAACTATGGACTTGGAGAACAAAAAGCAACATACTTTGTCAAACAGATGAATGTTCCCACCAGGACATGGCTCTATCTGGACCATGAGGAGGCCAGTTAATAGACTTTGAAGAGAAGTAGGAAGATAAAAGCATAAATCAAGAGAAATTGGATACAGGACAGTTTTTCTGTGACTGTGTGGAGTAATTCAATCAATGTGCAACACTTATGTACAAAAGAAGTTCTATTGGATGGCTGAGATAGCGCTATTGAAGTAGCCCCATTCTACTCAAAACATAGCCTGAGTATCTGAATTGTTTATTTTAAATTGTTTTTAGTTTTATCTATATTCCATGTACATCTAGAATTTTAATGTGCACGATGCTCTGATACAAAAAAAGAAAAGAAAAGCAGGTACAAAGAGGACATCAAGACAGGCAGGGATATTTCTCATCTCTTCCACCTTAGTTTCTGATTCATCCATGCCTAAAGGTATACAGAAAGGGTTTCCACTGACATTCTTGCAAAGCATAAATCTTCTCCAGCTACATTTTCTCTTCTCTGGGAAGACGAAGCCTCAGAAATGCAGCACTGTAAAGAAGAAGAAAAGCCAACGTAATGGAGACATAGCCCAATAAAGTTGCCAGTTACATCGTTTGCAAAACATCTGGGCTTGTACAGAAAGGTACATCATGAGACGCTAACTAAAACTGCTGAAGAGCACGATGGCTTTGCTTGTCTGACAGCAGCTAGACTTGAGGATCCATAGGGTTCCTTCCAGTTCTGCAGTTGTAAGATGATGATGATGATGATGATGATGATGATATGAATTTGCGGAAATGACTGCATAACATTACAGACATTTAGTGCTTTATTTGGATGTGTTACTTGCATTGTCCTTTGGTTTTTGCAACCTTGACACTTGTCAGTGCTTGAGATCAATGTAAAAATTCTACATATTATAAAAATGTGCAGAGACTTAAGAAAAAAAGCTAGGGTTTTTCCGCATGGTGGCCTAAAAATATCACCCAGTCCCACTTTTTTATATATGTATGTGATTAAAATATCTATACCCTGCTTTTTTCCTTAGGACAGCCCAAGGTGTCTTACAATATTAACACAAACAATAGGGGGGGGGTGGAAACTTGGCAGGCAGGGGCAGCAGCCCATCCTTTAGGCTGCCAATTTCTGAAGAAAAGTTTGCCTGGACAGAATAGCCTTATTACACTACATTCCAATCTTATAGCACATGTCCTAGGGCAGTGTTGGTGAACCTATGGCATGGGTTCCAAAGGTGGCACTCGGAGCCCTTTCTGTGGGCACTCAAAATCGCCCCTTCACACCCACCTGTATTCAGAGGTTAAATTGCAACATTGGCGCTTTGCAAAAAAATTAGTGGGTTTTGAATCCCAGTTTGGGCACTCGGTCTCTAAAAGGTTCACCATCACTGTCCTAGGGAGAAAACCCTGTCAAACCTTGTGGGATTTAGAGCGGCATTTTTGCAAGTGGCTATACTTCAACCACGATGCTTTGTCCAATGCAGACTATGACACCGTAAATACAGCAAATAAAGACATACTGAACCCTTTTCTCACTTATTTTGTAAATATATGGCAGTTCTCTCAGTAAATTTCCTAATTTTTTAAGGAAAAACAAGACCTAGATACAGTACTGTTTTCTCCTATTCTTTAAAACCCACTACCACCTATAAAGAAACAGTTGCAGTGATACGTTTGCACCTGGTGATGCTATTTCGCAGGGATATAAAAATGGTATTCACTGAGAGAACCATCATATATTCCCAAAGTAAATGAACAATGTAGTCCAAAGGCGGACCAGAAATGTGGCAGGCAGTTCACTACCAAAAACAAACAAAAGAAACGCAATACATGTTCCATTTGCAAAGATCATGCAGCAGTAAATACCTTCCAGCTTGAATGTTTAAATGATCTTCCATATAACTCTTTGCAGGTAAGAGGTAAAGTTATGAATGCAGAGACTTCCTCCTCAGATCCTCACTATGGAAGACCCTCAAGACCCTCCCTGCCACAACAACAGTAACTAGATATCATAATGGCCAACACACCTTGGTGGTCGTGACATTTCTTGGTCTTCTTTGAACCTAAATATAATAAAGTAAGAAAATTAACTGATGTCCCTGTAAGTCTTTAAGCAACCATTCCCCCCAATCCAACATGACAATGGAGTCAAAATCCTACATTCACTGACTGGGCATTTCCCTCATGGGGGGAGGGGAATAAGGAGTTGAACTGGACTTGGAGACATAATGGAAACAATATTCCCCCCACAACTTTTCTTGATTATAATGGTGTTTGAGGGAAAATCCTCAACTACCATCCTACTACCTAATGAAATTTGCCTGCGTGCTCCCATTCCCCTTGTCATACTAAACCCAGATGAGGATGTGGGAATGGAATCACACCTAGGGCAGTGATGGTGAACCTTCAGCACTCCAGATGTTTTGGACCGCAATTCCTACGGTCCTTTGTCATTGGCAATACAGGATTGGAATTCTGGAAGTTGTGGTTCAAAACATCTGGAATGCCGAAGGTTTGCCACCACTGACCTAGGGCTTCCAATATGAATACCTCGTTTACATAAATTCTGTTACCTTCTCCCACAAAAACACAGTTGTGGTTGCTGCAACTCCCAGCTGAAACGGCATGAACGTTCTTGCCTTTTGCAGTGTCTTCAATGGCTTTGACTTTGAACATCTCATACGGAGGGACCAATACTTCTTCCTCAGAATGAAATGCTGATAGCCCGTTTATTTCAATTCCCTTGCAGGTGATCAAACTGAAGAAGGTGGCTTTTCCAAAAACACGGGCCACTTTCTTTTTCTCAGATGTAGAGGTGAACTGCCCGAACCGGAAATACTGGCCAATGGAAAAATTCACATTGGTTCCCCTGTAAACCCGTTGACAACTCATCTCCTTCCTCCAGAATCTGGTGGCCCAGGTTAAAAGGAAGTGCAAAGACTTGAAGCGGTAGGCCGCATATTCCTTGGGTCCTTTTCCTGCTGTACGGGTGGCAGTGTTGAACTCCATATAAAGTGGGGGGTCATCTTGTGTATATGTGCAGATGGCAACCTCAGACAGCTCTTCTAAATTCCGAGGGTACAACCACGTTCTATTGAACTGACCGCTGAGTAGGGCAGTCTCCCAAGCTTCATTATACAACTCAGATGCAGCCAACTCACTTCGAAGAAGAAAGGTCAAATTTCCCTTCATGTTCTTCAGGCAGCCCTTGTACTGATCATCAAAGGAGGAATTTGCCATGTTCAAGACCGGATTGGATCTGCTTTTTGGCCTCTCGTGATAGCCATTCTAAAGCCGATTTAAAGGATGTATGAGTGATTCAGCCCTCTCAAAAAACATATGAACAACTTATCTATTCATAAAATAAAGTTCTTGTGTTAAGCAAAGAAGATTTCTTGTAACTTGACTAAATTAGTCATAAGATGATACCTCAAACCTTGATTGAATGGGCTTAAATATCATCACCTATGCCCTCACTTTGACTTCTTCCCTAATATAGGGGAGAATTATTGTACAGATGTGTACATTGGGGGGGGAGTGAATAAAAGAGTGTGCCCTCCAGAAAAACAGTGTATTCAAACTTGTTTAAATTAGCAAAAATGTGCATGAACATAATTATAAACTGCCTATAAAAATCCCCAGTGTAGAAATAGGCTGAAACAAATTTTGTATAGTCTCAGAAACAAGAGTAATCAGATAGAATCGCCTATCCCTAATTCAAATAAGACATGTGTTAAACAAGAGCAGGGACCTTCTAGGCATTGTATATGAATCCAAAGTTGAAAGAACATTGGCATCTTCATGAAAAGCCTAACACAATGCTTTTCTACCCTGAGCCGCGAAAGGATTCCAGTCTTTCACATTTCCCTACTCCTCCAACCATAGGACATTTCCTTCTTCCCCCTAAACTGGTGAATATTCTGAGGCCTAAATTCAATATTTATTCCAACTGGAGGAAACCCATTGAAGCAATGGATCTTACCTAAGTGGTGACTTACCAGATCTCATTGATACAGTGGACCTACTCCAGTTGAACTTAACAAGTGGATAGGGTTCTGAGTGTCCCATAGGCAACTTACCCAAATTAGCGGAAATATAGCGGCTTATGTCCCTGGCTACAGAGCCAGAGGTTGGGAGTTCGATTCCCCGCTGTGCCTTCTTGAGAGGGGCTGCACTCAGAGATCTATTTGGGTACCTCCCAGCTCTGCAATTCAAAAGATTAAGGGTACTTACCATGGCTACCCCTTGAGCAGGCCACACCAAGAAGGCTATTAAAAAAAGAAAAACGCACAGAAGTTTCTCCACCTGGATACCGTGCATTGTGCTTGCGGGTGCAGAACAACTTTGTGAGACAACCGGAGTGGTTTGGAGTACTGGATTCTAGAAGATTGTTTTATAGCCCAGGATGAATTAAAAGGGGAGGGTTATCTAAGGCAACTGAGTATCTTTTCCTTCACTCTTTGAGAGCAGCCCCTCCTGGCATTCTTTCTGTAAGCCGCTAATGCGGATTGAACGTTTGGCGCCTTTGGAAGCCACCCACCATTTGCCTCATGTGACAAGCTAGGGAGAAGATAATGAGATTCAACCAAGATATGCATTGAGGGACCCTCCTTATCATGTTGCCGTTGTCCAGTATCTCACTGGTCTGAAGCATGTGCATCTACATTATCTCTCTGGAAAAAAAAGGATTTTGTATCACAAGATAATTCATTTGCACCATAACGTCTAAAGCAGTGGTTCTCAACCTGTGGGTCCCCAGATGTTCCTGGACTGCAACTCCCAGAAGTCTTCATCACTAGCTGTGCTGGCCAGGAATTCTGGGAGTTGCAGTCCAGGAACTGTCTCATTTACTAGGCTATTCAATGGGTTTTCAGCCATTTGTTTCTACATCCTGTAGAACAGTGGTTCTTGACCTGTGGGTCCCCAGATGTCCCTGGACTGCAACTCCCAGAAGCCTCCACCACTTGCTGTGCTTGGAAAGGGTTTCTGGGAGTTACAGTCTAGGAACATCTGGGGACCCACAGGTTGAGAATCGCTGCTGTAGAATCTTCATTGAAATGTTGGGAACCTGAAGAGCCTTCACCACGGTGCTGGCCAGGATTTCTGCAGGTTTAGCCCCCAAAATCACTGCTTTAGAGCCATGCAGAAGAACCACATAGGGGATTGCATCCTGGTCTTAATTTGTTTCATGAACTATTTGAGTTTGCAAAACTTCCTTCATTCCTTTTTTGTCTCCCACATCAACCCCTTCAGTATTTTTATTCATTATGAGGACAACATTTTACAAATCCCACAATCTTTTCTATAATTTTGACTGTTGCTGTTTTCTTGTTTTATGACTTTTTTGTGTATCTCATGGGGTTTGAAGTTGTCAACCGGAGAAGAAGCATGAGCTGAAAGGATCACATGTTTGCTAAATATAATTATTCTCATTTATCTCTAACTTTAGTAGAAATTATCGGTTCACACTTGCCTAAAGTGACTGCATTTTATTCCATACTTCCTTTGAACTGGTTGGTATAAAGAGATTCAAAGTGATAAGCATACACTATATCAAATGAAATCATGATAGCATGGGTATCAGAAAAATCTATCACAGGCGTGATGCTCTCTGTGTTACACTTCCTTAGCATTTGCTTATCTGCTTTGTGCAGTGAAGTTTCCATTTACAAAAATTAAGAATGTTTAACCTGTTTTTATACTGAGTTGAGAGTCACCTGGTATAAGTATAACACTATCAAGGCAGATTTGTGAATACTGTAACTAGTTGCTCCCAGAGTAGGAGCCTCAGGCTGGTAGCAGGCCAAGAAAGGACCAGCATTGTCATGGGGATTTCCACAAGGTGTGTAGAAGACCAGGATGATAGAGTGAGGATTCTCCCATCATGTCTGGCTTTCTATTAACCATCAGGGAAAGATTTATCCCTGCTGGCCTTTAGTTGGCTGATGGGAAATTTTGAATTTGTCAGGAATTTGACCACTTCTCCTTCATCCAGCATGTTTTTTTTGTGAATTCATCTTCAGATTAAATAGCAAGATCAAAAGAGAGAGTGGCTACATCTGGAAGCCTTTGATGAAATGTCATTATGTGTACAGTACTGAGACAACACCACAAACCAGGATGGAAAACTAGTAAGCTCCAAAACTCTCCCACAAATGTGTAGTAAACAGTGGCCCTGACTTTATATGACTTTAAAAGAATATGAACTGAACAAATTCAGTTCCAGCAGGATAGGCCTGTCAGTGTGCTGTTAGGCATAATAGCTGCATAGAACTTCCAAAAACAGTGGCAATATCCTGATGCAAGGAGGAACCACTAGTGCAACATAATAGTTATCCTTCCCCTCCTTTAATCTACACTCTGAGGAACAGGGAAGTGAAAGCCAGCCTTAGTAGTCTGACGGGCAGGAAGAAATCCTCTGAGGGGAACACAGAATGAGAGGATCCTACTAAGGAATTCAAGACCACCGAACTAGCTCTATGAAGAGAGCCAGGCTAAGGGGAGCCAGCGGTTTATGGGCTCCTTCGTAGCAGCGTGGCTAGAGAGTAAACTGGGGCTACAAATGAGCCCATAAACCACCATCACTCCCCCCTGGTTTTCCCGACAGTGTAGCATCCTATCCACCTCTCTGCCCAAGGTAGAGCGTCAGATGGGGTGCTACCTTTTGGGGAAGCAAGGATCAAAGAGCAAGTTTTTGAATTTTCCGCAGTCACGGTGAAGGTGTTGTGGCCATAGGAAATTCAAAAGCCTGCTCTTTGAGCCTCGTTTTCCCGAAGGGTAGCACCCGAAGCATTTGTAACCCAGGGTACCACTGTATTCAGATTAAATTGCCATATTGGCACTTTGCAAATTAAAAAAAAAAGTGGGTTTTGAATCACAGTTTCGGCACTCAGTCTCTAAAAGGTTCGCCGTCACTGATATATAGGCTCATACGCTTGCTTGGTATTGACTACTCATGTCATATTTTTGCATATTTTGTTGGACGAAAATAGTAAACACTGGGTAGTAAAAGTGGAGAGAGTTACATGTGAGTCCCCTCCAAAAATGAAAACATTTGCCATTAATATTTCCTATGACCAGAGATATGTACTTCACCATGTAATTGTTGCTGCAAGGATATTGTATGCGAAATCTTGGAAACAACCAGATGTGCCAACAGAGAGAAATTTCCACGAAAAGATAAGAGAATGCATTGAAATCGACAGACTCTCCGGCTTTCTAAAGGGAGACTACGATGAGATTTCTCGGAAAAGATGGTAAGAAGTAACAAACCTATTAGTATTGTGATAATATTTGGTGATCTGTTAATATGTTAAATCGTTATTTTTGGCTCGATATATTCAATGTAATTTTTAAACTGTACTCCTTTCCCCCCATACCCCTCCCCCCTTGTTTCCCCCCCTAAAAAACCCAATAAAATTACTCAATTAAAAAAAACGAAAATGAAAACATTTGCACAAGTTTCAAAGCGACAGAGACACATCTTAACATTTTTCTCAACATATGCTGCATAATGATGAACACTAGAGGGTGCTGTAAACCAAACTGAAGTCCTCCCTTTGCAACAGAACAGGATGTTAAAACAATTCAAGTCACCACTGAATAATTATTTCATAAATATAGTGTTACTGCTGGGCTTCACCAAATCGACTGCAGGCAGCTGCTTTATTGGGACCAAATAAAACAAGAGCATACAAGCTTCTGGGTTCCTTAGAAGTCTTCAACAGGGAAGTGGGATGGTGCAGAGGACAGTACAGAAATTTCCAGATCTGGCTAAGGGGCTTTACCCGTGAGCTCTACAGTCCAGGAAATGCAGCCACAGGGTAGCTGTGCCAATTTCAGAGTACATTTAACACAGTGTGTTGGAATAAAGACAGAACAGTGGCATTCACCCATCTCTGAAAACACAAAGCTGGCAGTGTTTTGAAGAACTGGGCAATGTGGTGGCTGCCAGATGCCTGGAAAACCAGCTGTCCTGTAGAGTATCCAGCAAGCTAGTGACAAGCTTAATTGTATTTCATTGTGAGGTTTTATATTTATTATATGGTGTTTGCTATGCTTATTATGGGGAAGTATGGTAATAGATTCTTATGTTTCTTGTATGTGAATGGGTGCATGTGTGTTATTCTATGTCCATTTCTATACCACCCCATATCAATCACTATAATAAAACAGAATCTATACATGCATACGTATAGTATGTATGCCTGTGTGTGTGTGTGTCTGTGTGTGTGTCTGTGTTTCTGTGCATGCGTATGTGCATATGTATCTGTATACAAACGCACACATAAAAGACATTGGGTTCACAAACAGATTATATCCTGGATAATCTTAGAATATTAATCTTAAAACCACAGGGCCAAAGGGGACCCTATGGATCACTGAAATCAGTACAATCCCTGTTGTCTCTTACTGTGCTCATCTTAGTGATTCTCTATTGCCTGTTGTGATCTAGAGTAAACTGACATGCAGACACCGGCCCCTATCCCACGTCCCTTTAAATGCAGATTAAATTTGTAAGTAAACCGTGTCCAAAAATGCTGTCCCCAAGGCCACTGGGCTTTTTGAAAAAAAGAAAAAAGAAAACCCGGTAATAGCCCCTTAAAGGAGGTTTCCAAGACTTACTGGAGAGGTAGGGAATTTTTTGGCTCGCTTAAAAAATCCACCTTTTAAGGAGGCAGATGTCATGGGACTGCATAGATGATCCACTTTTATTTTTTTCTCATAGCAGCAACCAATTCCCCCCTACCCTCCTAGCGCCAGGCAGCTGGCCGATCCAGCGTACTTTTTTTAAACTTGCCCCACCTCTAGCGCCAGTCAGCTGGTCCTTTTCAAAAATCCTAGTGCCATGGGGCTGAACTGTGCTTTAAAAAAAAAAAACCTTGGTACGTGGGAACTGCTATCCCACATCTTCAGTCACGTGGAAAGCCGGACCTTCCGAAGATCAGGATCTTCCCCAGGTGAGATAGCAGCCACCGTCGCAACAACCTTATGAGATAGTTCAGAAAAAGAAACTTGCCTGAACCTGGATGTTACCAATCCCAACTCAGCACTAACTCCTGGATCACACCTTGTTGGACCTTTTCCCTTTTCAGTGCCTTCTTCTTGGTCCCCTCCTCAAACTGGGAAGCGTCCTCTGTACTTCTTACACTGTAGATGGGGAAATTTAAAGAAGTTGCATTCTCGGGGTACCTTTCTTTAATTTCTAAAATGTATAGGTCGGGGGTGTCAATTATAAGATCAGGAAGATCAGCACCTTTCTCACTAAAGAAGCTGAATGTGATTGGCAAGCAACCATAAATTGCTGTGGTGTGGAGTGTATCTGCTTTGGAGTGGCTTGGCCATTGCTGTTTGCCTACCCGCCCCAATTCAATAAACAATCTACTTTGGAGTTTTTCTTTGAAAATTTTTTATGTGTAACCTGAATTCCAGTCTTAACTAGAGTAAATACACTCAGTGACGAGTCAACAGATGTAAAGTCCTCATGTTCAGTAGATTTGTTGTAACTGAGATTAAAGTATCTCCAGGATTTAGGCTTGATTGTCCCCAAGCCTCAAATTGCAAATGAAACTCCAGTTTCAGTTCTGGATGCTTGTGAGGGAAATTCACCTCAAGAAACATCAAAGCTACTTTAAAGTGGAAGCAACATTTTCCATGGCTAGGGGAAGGCTGGGGCTACCAGCAAGGCCCAATCTTCACAACAATGCCTGCAGGCAGAATAACTTGATCAAATCCTTCCAAAATGAAAAAGCTGAAGCCTCCAGTTAGTTAGTTATGTGTAGAGATGGGGACAAATAAAAATTATGATTTGTCGTGATCCATGATTCGTCAGGGCTGATGAACTGATGAACTGATGAATTTCCAACAGTGACTCGATTCATCTTCCCTTTAAAACATTGTAAAAGGGCCCTTTGCATCCGGAGGTCCTAAATTCACAGGAATGCTTCCTCTGACTCTCCTCTACAAGATCAGCGAGTTTGGTGAAGATTTGGGTTTGGGGTTTGAACATCTGAGTTATGCACCTCCAAAGAGCTCTCCCAGAAAGTGCTCCCAGGCACATAGAGACACCAAAATTGCAGAGA
This sequence comes from Phrynocephalus versicolor, assembly GCA_023846285.1. Taxonomy (NCBI): domain Eukaryota; kingdom Metazoa; phylum Chordata; class Lepidosauria; order Squamata; family Agamidae; genus Phrynocephalus; species Phrynocephalus versicolor. The sequence goes on along the minus strand of JAHTLZ010000111.1, from coordinate 18,332,479 downwards.
AACTTCTCCCAACTCTCCTCTAAGATTGGTGAAGATTGGGCCTCACATACCTGAGTTATACACTGACAAAGCAGGTTCCTCTAGGAAAGTGCCCTTTAACAACAGGGTTTGGGAAAACCAATCTTTATTGAACTTGGAGGGATTGTAGCGCAACATCAGAGGAAGCTTCCGTGCAAGCTTTATGTCTCTAGATATCTGGAGAAAAGTTTCCTGGGGTGTCCTCTTTGGGGGGGCATAACTCAAACATGAAAACTCCGATCTCCACCAAACTTGGAAGGACGCTTCCCTCAAAGTTTGGTGTCACTGGGTGCCTCGAGAGCCATTTTATAGCCCAACAAATAGACAAATCAAAAACTGCTAAAAAAATTAATCAATTCATATTCATTGGGGAACTTTATTTACAATGAATGCAAATTGACAAATTTTTATGAATCAGACATATTCATCAGAAAAAAATATTCAGTTTTCAATTCATCCCCATCTCTAGTTATGTGTCATCGACTCAAAACTGACTTACAGCAACCCTAACAGGGTTTTCAAAGTATGTGAGATATTTAAGAAGTGATGTTACCAGTTCCACTCCCCCAGTGAGTTTCCATGGCCATCAGTCTATCTGCTGTACCACACACTGGGTTCACAAAAGGCTGGTTTGGCATCAAATAGATTGGCTCAATTCAAATCAGCCTTGCACGTCATGCAAACAGTTTAAAAATACTTTTTATTCACCCATTTTAAGAGTACAGTGGTACCATGTATAAAGGAATTATTTCATTCCAAATGAAGTTCTGTTAAGCAATTTTTCCTTTGTACAAATGTCCCATAGGAATGCATTGAAAATGGATTAATCCGTAATCGTGACCGTTTTTCTGTTGTATGGATTTGCCCCATAGGTGATTCTGTTAAGTGATGTTCTGCTTAATTTTTTTCCCTTTAAGCGGATTTTCTGTTAAACAAACCGCTTGTTATACAAGGGTCCACTGTAGAGCAAATCCTGTGATGTCTGACCATATAGTCAGAGTCTGTGTTTAGAAATCCTGTGACTGAGTCAAGAAGAGAAGGAGTATGAAGAGGAAGCACTAGGACCAGGACCAGCAACCAGCACAAGAAGAAGAAGAAGAAGAAGAAGAAGAAGAAGAAGAAGAAGAAGAA
>JAHTLZ010000111.1:18309113-18322308 GCA_023846285.1 Phrynocephalus versicolor | reverse complement strand
GATCAGACGGGCACATTGGGTATCTTGGAAAAGAGGCAGTAGAAGGGGAGGGTTCTGCACTTAACTTGCCTCACCAAGGACAAGTCAAATACATATAAAAAGTCCATGGGCAGGCGTTTCAGAAGACCCCGATCAGTGGTGAAATACACACGAGTTCCTAGCAGGGAAAGTTTTTGTGAAAACCACAAAGGAATGGCAAAAGTAGAGTTTGTATCTGGGATTGTAATGGATCTGCCTCTGGACTGCGATAACCAGCGATGCCAACCAACCTAGCATTGGATTACAGGCATGGGAACAAAGTGAGAATTGAAAACTCCCATGAGGTCAGCAGAGGCAAAAACGATTTTGGTCTAAGCAGTACAATGCAATAACGTCCTGAAATGTTGCACATTGGACAGCTCTGAAGCATGAAACCAATTCTCTCTCTCTCTCTCTCTCTCTCTCTCTCTCTCACACACACACACACACACACACACACACACACACACACACACACACACACACACCTCACCAAATTAACACAGCTACATGCCGCGAGACCAAGGTCCTATGCCTCTACCAATTTCAGGGTGGTCAGAAATGAGTATCTTTCCTACAATTCATGGCACGTACTCCGCAGGAGAACTGCTACATTTCTTTGATTCCCTGGCACAGTGGTTAATCTGCAGTACTGCAGTCTAGCCTCCGCTCACAGTATGATCCCGAGGGATTCAGAATGATAGCCAGGTCACGGCTGACTCAGCCTTCCATCCTTCTGAGGTTGGTCAAATGAGTACCCATCTCACAAGGGAGGGTGTGATTTGTAGGGAAATGTTGTTTGCATAATTATGTAGTAAATACACACAAGTGATTTAGCACTATGGGTGGTATATAAGCTGAAACAACTTTTGGTGACATAAACCTAGCATCTCCCCTGCCGGTGCAGCTGATTAATAGATAAAGGAACTACAGCAGAGCAATAACCTGGTATTAATTTAGTGTTCCTCCCCTACAGAAACTGAACCCAGGGCTCTCAGATCCTAGAACTACTGGTTTGTCCAAATATCTTTCCTCGAGAACATCAGCCCCGTAATTTTTGTCTTGAGGACTACATGGAAACTGATTGGTACAAATATGAATAATTCCAAAGATCAAAACATTTATGTAACTCAGTGGTTCTCAACCTGTGGGTCCTCAGATGTTCCTGGACTGCAACTCCCAGAAGTCTTCATCACTAACTGAGCTGGCCAGGATTTCTGGGAGTTGCAGTCCAGGAACATCTGGGGACCCACAGGTTGAGAACCACTGATGTAACATACTTTATTAATAACCTAATCAACTGCTTTGTTTTCTTTTTTTCTTCTCTTTCTTTTTAAATTATTGCTCTCAAAATTTCTCTATCAATGGCTCTGTTGTTTGGATGTTGTAGTCTCAAAAAAGTAAATTTTCAGAATTCTGGGTTTGTTGCACATTTTTGTCAGTAACACGATGATAGTCAATGGCACTGGGGTCCCACTATGAAAATTATGAAAATTTGTAGGCCTAAGCAAGCCTGCCTTAACTCATGAATTCTAAGGGAGATACGGATTGCCATCACCAGGAAACCTCAGCCCCAGCCTTTTGAGCCTGTCTAAAAATCCAGGCCTAAATGAAACAGAGTCAGTCTCGGTCACCAGAAAAATTAAACAACACCCAAGATCAAGTGCAAATATCCTGCAGCACCAGGTATTGTTTCTATGGACCACCTAGATGGTCCACCAAGGGTCTACAGATCACAGTTTGGGGACTTTTGGTCCACATAGCCACCTCCAACATACCAACCTTCCCAGAAAAATTCAGGTGTCTGGAGACTACAACATCCACTTTCCTAAGACAAGAATTACTGACCCAGTTGGGAAAACAGAATGGTCTTCTCTCTTACCACCTCCATCGCTAGAAGAGAGATACTCAAATCGCTTTTTGGACTTCATCTCCCAGAACCCTCCAGCTGGGAGTTATAGTGCAAAGAGTAACCATTCCCCCCTCTCCCCCAGTTCTAGGACATATCCACATCCCTCACACATTTATATGTACAGGCATGCTCTGGGTCACTCACCTCGTAAAAACAAGAACAGCAGCACAAGAAAGCAAGAGAGACTCAACATGGTCCAGGATTGACAGTCCCGATTCTCCAGCTCGGCTGTCAACCCAGAGAAGCAGATAATGGGACGTGTAGTAAGATGCTGAGCCCAGAAACCCTTGGACAGGAGAGGCGCACAACACCAAAATGAAAAAATAAAAAGAGGAGCAGCCTCCAGGTATTGCAGAGTCCTAGGGAGGTTGCCAAAGAGCTAAACCTGAGCTGTGAGGTATTGTCCTCCATACTCCACCCCCAGCTACCTGGTGGGGCCAGCTCAGCTGCCTACTCACCAGGAAGCCAAGCCATCCTATCTATTTCTGTCTCCACCTCCATCTCTGGGTGGGGGAGAAGAGGCTAGTGGTTTCAGAGCAACAGGCTGGAGCAAAGTTATGGGCGCAACTTGTGGTTAATATTAAATTGTAAAGGCAGAAGCAGAATAAGAAGACAAGAGCACTGGCCACTTGCTGAATATATGTTCCTCCAATTTAAAAAAAACCTTGAGTTTAGTGTCAATCAAATACAGGCTTGTGCACAAATAAGAGTGTAAGGTGGAATGATGAGTATTTACCTGCCCAGTGCAAGGCTTTTAGCTACAGTGAGCCAACCAGGGTCCAACCAAACTGATCACCTGTGAAGTTCTCTCTCTCTCTCTCTCTCTCTCTCTCTGTGTGTGTGTGTGTGTGTGTGTGTGCGCGTGTTGTGTGAGAGGGAGAGGGTGAAAAAGTAAATGGGGGCACATAGTTAAAAGGAGAGATAACAACTATAGGATTTCCAGGCACAAAAGGAAGCCCTAAATCCCCCCCCACACACACACACACACACTTTAGAGTTACAAAGAACAGATAATTTCACCTGGTAGGTTTTTTTTTTTCATTCAGGAATGACAGAGAAAGTCACTGAAATTCTACCCTGAAGAACTATAGTGGGTTACTTATTTGCTCACAAGAGAACCAGGCACAATTCAATCAATCTTTCAAAGTGTTTAAGCAGCTTGCGATCAATCTATCCAAAGCAGCTGATTCCCAAACACACCTGTCCTTTCCTTGATTTCAGTTAGTTCAGGAGGGAAAAATCATTAAAAGGACATGTTTCTTATGATGAGTTGGGCTGCAGAAGAATCTTCCACCTTGCCATGAGTTCCTCGCCTACTGCTGAACTCACCCTGAGAATGTTTTTTATTTTTATTTTTATTTTTATTTTATTTTTTGGCCTGACATTACAACTACCACTCCATGAAATTTAAGGACAAAGCCTGGGGAAGATGAATACCACTAAGACCTAGCTGCCTCCTCAATTTTTTCAGTGTAAGGATAGAGCAGGAGGAAAGGTTGTTAAGCTTAGTGACTGAAATGCTTTGTCTCCAATGAGTCCACATTTACCTCTATAGCTAAAGAGAGGCTCTGTTGCTTCTTTGGAGAAGCAACAAAGAGAAAAGGATCTGAGAGAAGGAAGCTGTTAGTCCCACAATATAGAAATCTAGAGAAGGAAATGCCATAGTCTATTGACTCACCACCACTACCACTCTAAAAACAGTCACTTGCTCTATAAGAAGGTGCTGTAGTATTCCAACTGGTTTGGTCAGCAATTACAACTCAGAATTGCAAAACAACAGCACAGAAGAGTGGTGAGGATTATATTTGGATTAGATTTTGATTTACCTGTGCTTCAGCACTTGATTTTCCTGATATGTAACTTGCATCATGGGCAAGAAACTGCCATTAGGACAGATTATGGGGAAACAGAATAGTTTCTTATAGGCAGAGGTGTCAGATAAGGGTACATGTTATCCCCTCATCTGGTCAAATCCATAAACAACATATACGGAAACCCAGACAAATTCAGATGAAGGAGGAGTGAAAATTGATCCAAGAAACATCAGTAATTTAAGGTACTGTTACTGTATGTAGATGATACCGTCTTACAGTCAGAAAGCAGCAATAAGTATTGGGACAAGAGGAAAGTGCCAAAGAAAGACTGCACCTGAAAAATGAAGAAGACAAAATTTGTGGCTACAGAAGAATTTCACAATTTAAATGTTGATAGCAAAGCCATTGAAATAGTTAGAGATGTTGTATACTTGGTTCAGTCAGCAATCCTGATGGAGACTGCAGTCAAGAAATCAGAAGAAATATGAGACCAGGAAGGGCAGCAATGAAGGAACTAGAAAAGTAATCAGGTCTAAGGATATGTCAATGGAGACCAAGATTATCCACACTTTTATTTTTGATCACCATGTATAGATGTGAAAGCTGGACAGCTAAAAAATCTGGCAGGGGGGAAATGATTCATTTGCAATATGGTGCTGGAGGAGAGCGTTGTAGATATCTTGGAAATGTCAGAAATATGAGCAGGCGGGTCCTTGATGAAATCAAGCCTGAACTATCTCGGGAGGCAAAAATGTTGAGGATTAGGCTTCCCCCCTACTTGAGTACATAATGAGAAGCCAGGATTCTCTGGAAAAGACAGTAATGCTGGGAAAGGTGGAAATCAGCAGGAAAAGAGGAAGACCAAATATGAGATGGACCAACTCCCTAAAAGAATCCACAAGTTTGAATTTTCCAGAGGAAATCAGGGCTGCTGAGGACAATGCATGTTGGAGATTGCTCACCTGTAGGGTCACCGTAAGTCAGGAGTGACTTGATAGCACATAACAACAGCCTTCCTATGATGCCTGGACTCCAGGAGGACTTGGAACCAAACCCCATTCATGCTGCTGGCTAAGAACCATGAAACCATGAACCATGAACCTATGAAACTGGACAAGCATCTGTTCAAAGTGGTGGTGGCAGGCTCACATAGCAGAGAACGGGTGGTGGTAACACTACCACTACCCCGGCACTCCATCTTCCGAGGCCATGGATAAGGGCCAGTCTGACCCTAAAGAAGAGAGCATCCCAGCTCAGCCCAGAACTATTTTCTTTCTGTTTGGAAACTGAGCCCATCCTTGTTTCATACACAATGCAGCGAGTATCTTATCGGCTTTTGTGCATTTCCATTGCCTGTTTTCATAGGGAGGTGTTTGTTATCATTACTGTTAAGTGAATAGAAACCAGGAATTCTTGCTAATCTCCTGCAAGTCATCCACAGCTCTCCTTTCTATTATGCCCTAGAATCTGAAGCTTAGGGCTCTGGTTGCGTAGATTTGGACCTTTGCCAATAACATAAGAGTGCTGGGTGCACACTGAAGTCCAGTAACTCAAGTCAGTGGAGCTCTTCTTGTCTCACCTGTAAATTCCAACTCCCAGCCCCCTCTCACATCCCATGGGAGTAGCCCAGTATCTGGGCACTGGCTGAGCCAGTTTCCCAGGAATCAGTAGTAGTAAACAGCAGTGTAAATGAGACGCCAACAACCACACTCTCAGCTCACACCGCAGGGCAAAGGAGTCACAGCAACCTCAGCCCAAAAGCTGGCACTACCCAAAAATGTACATTTTCCAGAAGAGTGCCTCTAAATATCAGTCTGGGCTTCTTTTCCCAGGAGATCATGCCTGAGATGGGAAAAATTACTTTGTCAAACTACAAATCGTAGCTCCGACTCCCTCCTCAGTCAAAATATGAGGTAAATAATGTATCAAATCTCACCCTGTTGTGTATATACATTTTTAATCCACATGGGAATGAGGTTGATATGCCATTTGAATGGCTTTGATTTTGTAGTATTGTTTCAACCACAGATGTTTGGTTTTAAAACAATGGTTTGGCAGTTTCTGCCTCCCTTGCATTCTCCCTTTCTCTCTCTGGGGAAATTCCTAGATGATGATGATGATGATGATGATGATTTTGAAATGTAGGAACATTGACAATTGGGCAGAGAAAGTCTGTTTTTACTGGGGAGCTTATGGTGATGTTTAACAGCGTTGTTTGTTTGTTTGTTTTGAAGGCACTGCAGTATGAATAAAGAAAACAGCATAAGGCCTGAGACTTGTAGTTCAAAGTAACGTACCTCTTCCTGTCTCATACATTTCTAACTTTTTCCTGGATTGTTTAGAAAACTGGCAACTCATAAAGAGACAGTATTGTTAATTAAGAGTATTTCTTTAAAAGGCAGGTCCTATAATTTCTGAAAATTGGGTGGGGGGCAGGTTTCTCACATCCCCTGATTTTTCAATTTTCCCCAAGTTTTTTTCCAACATGGTTTCAAAATTTCCAGACATTTTACCTCTCTAAATATCAGTCATAAATATGTCCCCACCCCCACCACCGGTGTTGCTGTGATGTTCCATGATTGTTCCTGGGAGACCCATTCCAAGATCAGATATGTACTCCCAAAAGCTAATCTTATCAAGTGAGACTGTTTGAAAAGCAGTGTTCACCTGAAAACACCCCTGCACATTTTCTTCTTCTTGGGTGCAAGGCAGCAGTGGAGAAGTCAGATGACAGATAGAGGGCAGGTGACAGTTTATAAAGTGACAGGTAGACTGAAGAATCAACCAATAACTACTGAGATATAAGGGATGCCAGCATAGGAAGAGAGGAAATAGTCTTCACTATGTACTGTATTTCTATAGGAGCTGCCCAGCAAGCATCACATTCCTCTGTTGAGCACAGTTTTGTGGGCTCTACTCCCATCTAGTGGCTGGTCGTGGTATAACACACTTTTACAGAGCTGAAACCAGTGCCAATGCACTCAGGCTGGCTCTGACATGACTAAGGTCTTCCTATGACAAGAACCAATGGGTGGAAACTCATCAGAGGCAGAGCTAAGCTGGAAATAAGGGGAAATTTCCTGACTGTGAGAGCCATTAAACAGTGGAACAACTTGCCTCCTAATGTTACAGGTGCCCCATTGCTGGAGGTTTTCAAGAAAAGATTGGACACAGCAATCTGTCCGGAATGGTATGAGGTCTTCTTCTTGGACTAGAAGACCTCCAAGGTCCCTTCCAACCCTATGATGATTCAATGTGAAGACCAGGAGTGTTTACTTTATATCTAAGATTAACCTCTGGGCAAACCCCATCTTGCCATATCTGGACTACTATTTGCCTTGAAGAAGTGGAATTTATCCACAAAATCTTGCAATGATTTTTTATTTTATTTTATTATCAATGGCCTATAAAAGTATCACCCAATACTACTTCTTGCATTTGTATTTTGTAATGGTCACGTGGCTCTGCTCCCCTCCCTCTCTTTTTGTTTTTTTGTGTTGTGTTTTTTTTAATTTCAACAGAAATGTGATAGTTTGTTTTCCAAATTGAAAGCTTAAAGGAGACAGCAAATCACAGTCCTACCAAAGGTCAATAATGTATCAATCCTACCAAAGCAGTGGATTGTTTAGAACGGGAAATGAAAGGTAACAGTGGGGGGGATGGGGGGAGAAGACCTCAAGGAAGATTTGTTTTATTTATTTGGGGGGGGTCTAAAAAAGGGCAGGTGTCTAATAAAAGGTCTTATAGATGGAAAAATATGGTAAGAAATGACACGATAACAGAGCAACAGGACATCAAGCACTGAGACACTGTTTATTAGTCCATCCTTCAGGCGGCATTGGAACCATGAGGTTGTGAAGCTCGGGGAAAGACCACACATGTGGCAGGGCACATAACACTATTATCTGCACATGCTGGGGAGATCACCAGTGGCTAGTTTCTGGGAAGCATAATGAGAAGTGAGAACGGGAACTCCGGTTCCCAGACCCAGCAGCCACTCCCTCCAACCTGCTGGGTGGAAAGCTTTGGCAGAGGGTGGGATGAAGAAACTTGACAGGTATTAAGCATTGCTTTGCTCAGCACCCAACTTCCATACAAAAATACCCAGCCCGCTCATGCATCAGTTTTGTGGTTGCGCCCTGAGGATCCAAGATACTTTGCCAACTGAGGCAAAAGAAAGAGAAGGTACTCCCCCCATCTCACTTTCCACGTCCAGGAGTGAGCCAGGCAGGCAGCTTCAATTTACTTCATTCCTCACAGGATAAGAAGGCAATTGACACTCCCCATTACCTGTTGGAATCCCTCCTTGGTCCTACCCCCACCCACCACGCACACCTAGGGCCAGAAGCATCATCCTTCAAGGTAAGCAACCTCACAGGGCTGATGTGAAAGCAAAACTACTGGGGCGAAGAAAACCACACACATCACTGCGACCAGCTACGGAGTCAGAACTGGTGGGGTATAAATAAAGTATAATGTAAAGTAAAGTAAAGTAAAGTAAGCAAGCCATCAAAACGCTGAAGTCCTCCTAGCCTCTGGCCATGATCTTATGCAGTGATGGCGAACCTTCAGCACTCCAGATGTTTTGGATCACAACTCCCGCAGTCCTTTGTCATTGGCAATACAGGCTTGGAATTCTGGGAGTTGTGGTCCAAAACATCTGGAGTGCCACAGGTTCGCCACGAAAGCAACAGATCCAGGGGGCGTGCAATTACATCCGAAAACCAGGAGAACCAGGAGGGTATAAGACATGAGGTGCAGCTCTTACTCTCTCCCTTCCTCCTTCATTCTCCCTGCTTTCAAAAATGGCTTCGCGCAGCTCGGAGCCGGAATAGCAACGCCGAAATAACGCCAGTTGAACCTCCTTTACCGGAGACGAAGATAACGCAGGGCGCAGCTGGAACAAGCTCCGTTGTTGTGGATTTGGGAGGAAAAGCCCTACCGACTGTTCAAGATTCTCCCCACCACCAGCAGCCGTCGCACCTGTACTGCTAGTTCGCCTCTTTTCATCGCTTATTTTTGTCCCAATCAAGAGGTCCAAGGAGGCTTTCAAAATATTTAAAGGGCCAGTGCATCAAAACACAATACACCGAGATTATTATAAGCAATTAAAAATTAAACAAACGTATTTGAAAACATGAAAGAAAAAGTTTGGATCAAGTAGATTAAAATCCCAATCTTCCATTCCTTAATAAAGCAGGATTTTCTATTCAGGAGCTTCAGACCAATGCTAGGGGTGACTAGCCATTTTGGCACTCGGGACAAGCAGCGTGATCTCCCAGGCATGGGTGCAAGCCCCTTTTCCAAGACCAAAAAAAAAAAAAACCAGTGAAGACCCCCCCCAAAAAAACCAAATAAAGATAATGCTCATGCTTAAATTAAAAGGAAAATGGACAGGATCAGGAGGTGTTGCCTTACACTCACCACACCAGTAAATTTTAGATTTCAGTACCTTCTATGGTGCAAAGTCCTGATGTTCCATTCTAGTGGATGCTCCCTTTGCCTTAATCACAAAATGCCTATGCCTATAATGACTTCCCACTGACTTCACTTAAGGAAACATCTGTGCCAAATCCACCCAGGATCTCTTTAGATGCAGTGTCTCATGCCTGAACCTGTTTGCAATAGGGGGGAAACTGCTTGGGTGTTCTGGACAAGCCATCTTGTTAAACTAGCCTGAATCTCTATTTCTGCACTGTGATTTTCTTCATTCTCCCATTATTAGACCTATCAAGTAACTTCTTACAGGTTCTGTGCCACCCTACTCCAAGTCTCTTCACTTGGAAAAAAAGAGTGAAATTATATCATCTTTCCCCTGGTGTTTCTGTCCCCTTTTCTTCCTCCAACCCTGATTTCCTCATTTCTAATAGCAATTTAGAAATTAATTTTAATTTCTAAAAATGTCCAGGGAGAGCTTTTTTAGATACTGTACTATAAACCCCCAGAAAAACAATTAAGTGGGTGCTAGATCAAGTGAAACTTGAAATCTCCCTTTGAAACAAACATGACTAAACTCAGTCCTTTGAGTATATAATGAGAAGACAAAAATTGCAGGAAAAAACAATAATGCTGGTAAAAGCTGAATGCAGCAGGAAAAGAAGATTAAATATGAGATGGGGTACGATAGAAGACAAGAGTTGAGTTTCCATGTAAAATAGACCCAGATTTGAAGCTGCCTTTCTTGGCATGGCATGGCCAATCTGCCTGCAGAGTTTGGAATTGAATGACATGTACTGCACTCTGATTATGCCAACCCCCCACCTTCTTGCTACCTCTGTGAAGGCATGTTTTAACCTCTTCTTAGAACCAGGCCAGGATCTGTTTATATGATAAAGTGTGGTATTATGGCTCGTAAATTCTTCAAGAGACAGAAACCAGATCAGATCGGGGGGGGGGGGGAGAGAAGGGGAGTTTTTACCTTAGAGTCCATGAAAACAAATGGCAATAAAACGGTGACCTTCAAGTCCTTTAAGGAGTGCCCAGGTAAACGGAAGTGGTTTAAGACAGGTTTCTGTGTAACATATAAACATATAAACAGATCCTGGCCTCAGAGCCATAAAGTTGACTTTCTTGCCAGTGAATTTTATTGTATTTTTATTACTATGTCTTTATTATGATTTTTCTTTTATCTTAGTTTTTATTATTATTGCTTTTTTATTTAATATTTTTGTTTGCTATTATTGTTATTGTTGTAAACCATCCGGAGTTCCTTCGAAAGACAGGCAGTATATAAATAATAAAATAAATAAAATATAAAATACAGCTCTATAGACACTAGCCTAATCCTCCCACCATTTCTAATAATCAACACTCCCTCCTCTTACAGTAATACAATAAGAATAAAAATGAGTGAGGGGAAAAAACCAAAACAATAATGCCAATCACAGTAAAATACTCAAAACAACAAAACATAATAACAAAAACCATAAATAATAGCAGCGTCAGGTAGTCTTATTTTACTGGTCCCAAAAGAGTGGGGGGAGAAGAAGAAAAAAGAAAAAAAGGAAAAGGAAAAAATTAATTAGTATATGTGTTATATGTGTTTTCAATGTTTAACTTCGAGTGATTTAGTTTAATATTGTGAGCTGCCTTGAGTCCCCATATCAGGAGAAAGGTGGCCTGTAAATAAAACAAACAAATAGACTAGTTATTGTGTAGTTGTGTTAATTTGTTGTAGTGGTAAACAAAGGCCAAATCAGTGGACAGTTGAATTTGCTGATCCAGATAAAAACAGTAGTCTTAAACATACAGCAGGATGCCCTTATCCACAGATAAGTATCCACTGATTCACTTATCCACTGTCTGAAAATAGTAAAAATAATTTATTTATTTATTTATTTTATTTTATTTATATACCGCTCCATCTAGCTACACGGCTACTCTGGGCGGTTTACAAAACCGAACAGAAATCAGACCCACAAACAATACAATACAATATACAATACAATAATAACTTAATAAACAATATATATCAAAAACATTAAAAGAAACAGATTAAAAATTTTAAAATATTGAAAGAAACAGATAAGAAATGTTTTTCTAAATATGAAGTTACCAGAACTGGCCACTAGAGAGAGTCAGGGTTCCCAATTAAAATAATGTGTGTGTATGTGTTGTGTCATTACAGTCGTGACCAACTCTTTGTGGCCCCATGGCCATGGAGTTTTCTTGGCAGGAATACTGGAGTGGCTTGCCGGTTCCTGCTCCAGGTGCCTACAGCACCTGGTATTCCTTGGTGGTCTCCCATCCAAGTACTAACCAGGGACGACCCTGCTTAGCTTCCAAAATCAGGTGAGATCGGATGTGCTTAGGGCATCTAGGCAATTAAAATAATAATCATTATAATCCATGGGGGGGAGAGGTATTGGAGTCAAACCGCAACAGATTTGGAGGTCCTAGTGTTTTAGCAGCCTCGTGGCGCAGTGGTTAAATGCCTGTACTGCAGGTAAAACTGTGCTCACGACCTGGGTTCAATCCCCGGTAGCAGGCTCAAGGTTCACTCAGCCTTCCATCCTTCCGAGGTCGGTAAAATGAGTACCCAGCTTGCTGGGGGGGGGGGGCAATGTGTAGCCTGCACTCTGTAATTAAAATTGTAAACCGCCCAGAGACTACTTGTAGTAGTATGGGGCGGTATATAAGCAGAACACTTTATGGAGATATGGGGAAATAAAGATCAGAAGACTGTAATGACACAACACACACAGCTGCCTAGATGCCCTAAGCCAGGCATGGTCAAACTTCAACCCTCCAGATGTTTTGGACCACAACTCCCACAGTCCTTTGTCATTGGCAATACAGGCTTGGAATTCTGGGAGTTGTGGTCCAAAACATCAGGAGGGCCGAAGTTTGGCCATGCCTGCCCTAAGCACATATGATCTCAACTGATTTTGGAAACTAAGGAGGGTTGGCCCTGGTTAGTACTTGGATGGGAGAGCTCCACGGAATACCAGGTGCTATAGGCAGCCTGGAGTAGGAACTGTCAAATCACTCCAGTATTCCTGCCAAGAAAACTCCATGGACATGGAGTCACGAAGCGTCAGTCACGTAATGAGACAACACACACAACACATGTTTTCATACTGTCCTGTTGAATGGATGGCTGTGCAAGTGTGCAGCCTTCGATTTTGCTGTTGACGTGCAAGAAAGCGTTCCGCACACGAGATCCAAAAAATAAAATAAAAAATGGGGAAACCACAAACAAACAAACAAAAAATCATAACTACTGTATGAAACTGAATAACGGAGCAGCACTAGCTTTGTTGCAGATGTTGCAGAAAGTCTGCTCTTGTTCTCTGCCCCCCAAAAATATAATCTGTTGTCGTTTGTACTGCTAAACAAATGCTAACATCTTACATAGACTATAGTTGAATAACAGTCACAATGCTACATCTTACATATACTGTAGTTGAATGACAGTCACGATGTGGATAGTTGAAGTCAGTTACACCAAAAGCCTCATCAAGCCAAGATGTCATATTGCAGAGATTATCATATATAATTGACTAAGGCCTGAATTCAACAGATTTGTTGTTCTGTTGTTACAGTCATGACTGACTCTTCGAGACCCCATGCCCATGAACTTTTCTGGGCTGGAATAATGGAGTGCCAGTTCCTACTCCAGGCACCTACAGTACAGTACTTGGTATCCGCTGGTGGTCTCCCATCCAAGTAGTAGCCAGGCCTGACCCTGCTTAGCTTCCGAAATCAAGCGAGATAGGTTGTGGTCAGGGTATCTAGGCAGCTATTCAACAGATTGTGTCGTGGGAAACATGCAATATTCCTTTAAGGAAAGGCAAAGATAGACGTACAGTAGGAACTGGCAAACCACTCTTAACAGCAGACGCATCCTGGCAGCAATACCTGGTGGCCAGTCAATCTTTTAATCCCGATATTCCATTAGTGATCGGAATCTTTTGGCGCTTACTTCCCTGTTGGCGTTCCTTACGCAATA
>JAHTLZ010000111.1:18298462-18309103 GCA_023846285.1 Phrynocephalus versicolor | reverse complement strand
AGAAGAAGAAGAAGAAGAAGAAGAAGAAGAAGAAGAAGAAGAAGAAGGAGGAGGAGGAGGAGGAGGAGGAGGAGGAGGAAAGAAAGAAAAAAGTAAATAAAATAAAACTCCCGGGAATGAGGAAAGGGACGCGAAAAAAACTTGTGCAAGGGGCGGAATTGGTGGATGCTCCCTGCCGAAGGTGGGTGGAGAAATGCTCCGGCCACTTCCCGTCATGAGTTTGCTTTCGGTTTCTAGTCGATTTCTACCACCCGGGGAAAAACAGGAGAAAAACCATCGCAACGCCCATTACAACGCCAGAGGCTCTCTAGGTAAGTTTGCTTGCATGCCCCCTCGTCCTTCCTCAGTGGTTGGGGAGCAAAAATAATGGCCTGTGTGTGTGTGTTGGGGGGGGGGCGGACGGAAAGGGGAAATGTTCTTGATTTACCACCCGCTTTTATAGTACCACAACTGCCTGGACAGCTCCGAGTTCAAATCCTCACTGCGTATGCTGGGAGAAAAGCCAGGCTGGTGGGTGGGTGGGGGTGGTGGGGGAAATTACTGGGTTCCGGGGCGCCCCAGAAGCAAGGTGTGGTAAATCGGGCGACCTGGGTGCTGTTTTATCTTTAAATTATTTGGAAAGGGTCTCTAGAAGTCCAAACCGACTTGATACTATGCAGTTATTTTTAGGAAGAAAGTAAAAGGCGGATCTCGACGGATCCTCTTGATTTCATATGATTTATGCAGTGACTGACTCATGATTTTTGGTGTGCAATCTGTGGACAGAAATGGGCTCTATATGTGATAGTGGTTTTATCATGATCCAATGTAAAAATCATTTGAAATCAGATGGATCCTGAGATGGAGCCATGCACTGGAGGATGCATGACTATTATTGTGTAATACTTAGCCATTAATGAGATGTGTGAATTGATGGTGATTTGGGAAGGTTCCCATGTAAAAATCATATGAAATCAAGAGGATCTGTCGAGATCCGCCTTTTACCCAGACCCTTATCTTTATTATATTTGTACCTCCCCTCCTGGCTGCTTCCTCAAATGCCAGCGCCCAGCAGTATTAACCTCGGGTGCCAAATATTTATGCAAATATAGGGTGGAGGTAGAGGGGGGGGGTTCTGCAGGCGCACACAAGAGAAATTGCTGCCCCACTCAACCTTTTCTGCTCTCCCTCTCTTCCCTTGAATGTCTTTTTCTGTTCTTGTCAAGGAAGGGGCTCCTAAAACCACCCTGCCTTCTGGACCTTTCACCTGATAGCCTATTTTCACCTTAAAACCCACCACTCTTCAAACCTTGCTTAGGAGAG
Source organism: Phrynocephalus versicolor (assembly GCA_023846285.1). Taxonomy (NCBI): domain Eukaryota; kingdom Metazoa; phylum Chordata; class Lepidosauria; order Squamata; family Agamidae; genus Phrynocephalus; species Phrynocephalus versicolor. The sequence continues at coordinate 18,307,801 of JAHTLZ010000111.1, read as the reverse complement.
TGTTGGTGGAGATGTTCTGAGGCCTCTCAGGTTGCTAGACTCTGGAGACTTGCTTCTGATTGTGCACTTTAAAAGTTACACCAACCTTTCCAGGTAGGACATAAAGGCAAAATGTCCCTAGTTTTAAAATTACTCTTCTGGCCAAGACACTGGCTTTATCCGCATTCACTCTTTGGCAAAAATGAAACTTTAGTTTCTAAAGAGGTGCCTGTGGGGGGATATGATTGAGACGTACAAAATAATGCAGGGCATGAGTAAAGTGGATCGCTCACACACAAAATACCAGAACTAAGGGACATTCACTCAAATTGAGGGTTGGGAGAGTGAGAACAGACAAAAGAAAAAAATTACTACCTAAGCTCCCTGTTCAGATGTGGTACGCCACTAAGAACCAGCTGCTCTGGACAAATGGCATATGAAGGCAGTGCCCTCGGAGGTTGGAACTTGGCCCTGCTCTAATATGGCTCCCTGCCACAGGATGCGGTGATGGCATCTGGCCTGGATGCTTCAAAGGGGGGGGGTGGACAAATTTCTGGAGGAAAAGTCCATCATAGGTTACAAACCATGATGGAGATGTGTAATCTCCAGGCTTAAAACCAGGGAACTTCAAGGACCAGATGCAGGGGAGTGTAATCAGGAGACAGATATCTAGTCTCGTGTGACGTATTTGGTGGGGCTACTGTGAGATACAGGAAGCTGGACTAGATGGGCCTATGGCCTGATCCAGCAAGGCTCTTCTTATGTTCTTAATGTGGTAGAATATTATTGTTTTTATTAAAAATTAGAAAAGAAAAAGGCAAAAGTCATAATCATGTAAAATCTCAGTAAAAATAGTAAATGCAAAGCAAAAGGAATATACTGTAGCATCGTCAGTAGCATGGTCTTAGAATTTAAGGTCCAAAAAAATAACAAAGCTATCTAAGTAACACTAGCATTCTGCACTGCAAAACCCATTTTGAATATCTAAAAACTAAAAATTGTAAAACGGAGCCATATGCAAAAGCTAACGCAGTTCTCTATCTCTAACCATTCTCTCTCAGATCCTTTCCCAGAGAGACCATTCTCTCACATTCTCTCCCAAATCCTTTCTTTATTGACCTGACTGCTGCCATTTTGCCAGTTCCTTGACAGTTCTAAAGCCCTGTGACATTATTTTGGATCCCCTTCAAGGGGCCCTTTCCCCGTGTTACCCTCCCCCTCCCTCCCGCCAGGTTTAATTTCTAAAAATATCCACTCCCCCACTCTCCACCCCACCCTGAAGATGAGGGGCTGTGGCACAGAGGCAGCTGTTCTGTGTCAAAGTTTGGTGTCAAGCCTTGGAATCCTTTCTGTCATCAGATCTGTCGGGTGTCACTGGAGAGGTTTTGTGCTGAGATAGAAGAAGGTACAGTGGTACCTTGTATAAAGGAATTAATTCGTTCCAAATGAAATTATGTTAAGCAATTTTTCCTTTGTACAAATTTTTCACAGAAATGCATTGAAAACGGAGTAATCCCATTTTTATGTTGTACGGATTCGCCCCATAGGCGATTATGTTAAGTAAATTTTCCCTATCTCTGGAATTTTTTATGTTGTACAAACTATTTTTATGTTATACAAACTTTTTGTTATACAAGGGTCCACTGTACTTAGGACAACCTCTGGGTTGGATAGGCAGGATATCTCTCAATGCCATTTGCAGGGAATCGTAAGCCGGTGAAGAAGACACCTGCTTGGGAATACACTGAAGGAAATGGTGAGCCGCTGTGTGAGACAATGCTGGACTAGATGTCCTGTAGGTATAGCCTGTTCCAGCAAGGCTGTTCTTATGTACTCCAACTCCTGTCCTTTATGTCTGAAAAAAAAGTCTGTTTTCAAACGGAGCGTTGTTTGAGGATAGGGAGACATTCTCCCATTTTCCATCTTTCAAGCTTTGGCTCCATTTGGGGGGAAACCTGGGTTGAGGGCGGGATGTTGACTGTGAATGGCACTCTGAATGTCCCACCCAACAGAAGGTGACTCATCCATTTCTACAGAAACCAAGCCCGTCCAAGCTTTATTGTTGTGAGGCCTTGCTGCTGCTTTGCAATCGTAGAATCATGGATTTGGAATGCAGAGGGTTGAATATGATGGGGATTTGTGCTGGGGACGGAGTTAGGGAGTTGCAGTGGCCTGTGAACGGGCAAGGCCATGCCCACACCAACAATTGTGTGAGACACAAGTTAAGGTAAAGGTAAATGTTCCCCCTGTACATATGTGCTAGTCATGTCCGTCCCTAGGGCGGCGCTCACCTCCATTTTTTTTAAAGCCAAAGAGCCAGTATAGTGCAGGTCTGTGGCCATGTGGGCGGCATAACTGCACGGAACACTGTTTACCTTCCCGCTTTTTACAGCAGTATTTATCTACTTGTATTTACATGCTTTCGAACTTCTAGGTTGGCAGGAGTTCACTCCGCTGTGTGTCACCCGGGATTCAAGCTGCTGAGCTGCCAACTTTCCAGCCGACAGTTTCAGCGCTTTAGCCCACTGAGCCACCCCGCCCCAGGACCTCCCACCAAATTTTGGCAAGTAAGAGCGGAGAGCAAAGCTGGCTTCCCTCGCCCATGCGAATGGCCTAGGTTGCTGTTTTCCCATCGGAAGCTGCTTAGCAGAACTAGATTGGTGTCAAATATCCCTGTACAAACAGGGGGCTTTTCTTTGGATGGGAGTGAGGGTGAGCAGTTAGAGAAATGTGCTGAACTGCCTCCCTTCTCTTAAAAAGGGGCCATCGTTGGTAGCACAGGTCAACAACTGGTGCAGTGCTTGAACGGAGGCATTCCATTTTCGTGTTTGTAATCAGGCTGTAAAATAATATTATGCACATTTACAGGCCACCAGTCACTTCCGAGTTATCTCGACCCTAATGAGGCTGAAGGGGTTGTTTGCCATTGCCCTGTTGAGTTTCCTCGGATTTGAACCCAGATCTCCTGAGCCCTGGTCCTGTCTCCTTCTGCTACAACACTGAGGCTTTCCTCCTTGTGTTTTGTCCTGCTTAATGTTTTTTTCACCTTCATTCTGAGTTCACTGTTATGTGATTAAACAGAGATCACTGGAAGGAAGGCTCTAGGTAGCATCGTCTGTGGAATGTGGGTTTTGTTCTATGATGGCATTTTAAATGCTGAATGAGTAGGTGTACTTATTCCACATTACTTCATTGAGAATGTAAGCCTTTGTACCACACCCGGGAATACCAGGTGCTGTAGGCGCTTGGAGTAGGAACTGGCAAACTACTCCGGTATTCCTGCCAAGAAAACTCCATGGACATGGGGTGATGAATAGTCAGTCACAACTGTAACAACGCAACACACATACACAGGGTGCTGCAAGCATCCATTCTGCAGTGTAGCAGGATTTGTTTGTTGTACTTTTATTTTAGATTTAGGTCCCAGTCATTGATCCAGATTAAAATGATGCCATTAAACAATCTTTGGAAGCCTGGGCAAATAATGATGTGAAAGGATATGTCATCTCTACCACAGTGATAGAGAATGTGTGGCCCTCCAATCCAGATCTTGGTTGGGCTACTACAACACAACCATCATCCACACCATTTCATCTTTGGTTCTGTGGGCCATGACTGATAGGAGTTGTAGTCCAAAAAACATCTGGAGGACCACCCCTTCCGAGCCCTGGTGTATCTTAGGGCTCATCCCACAAGCTTTAAGACAATCCGACCGAGCTGCTGGTGGTGCTAATAAGTAACCCAGTATTTAGAAGGAAGTTCCAGAAAGTACAGCGTTTATAGCATCAGAACCTCTGTCATGTGAACTCTTTACAGCTCAATAAATACAAACAGAAATCAAGATGTAAATGTTTTTGTCCTACAGTTGATGAGGGTGTGACTCCATAACGGTAACATTGCCTGACATCATCGGCAGCCATGACCACCTGTGGACTTCTCAAGGATTCTCAGGAACCAGGTAATTTGCCTGCCTGCAGTCGCTCAGCTTTGCTAGTGTATGATGGCCAATTCCAATTAGTTCAGCTTCTGAAAATTCTGGTGCTATGTGCAACTAGCTTGGCCAACGTAGATCTTCTAGTTCGTGTTTTGTCATTATGTGTCTTTGTGAGACTTCAGCTTGAAAGTTGGTCTAGTCTTGGACTTGGGGCCAAGTCTAAGAATGGGATTACCACTGGGCTATTGGCTGTGAACTCTGGGGTTGGGGGTTCCTTGTTCAGTATACAGCTAGGTCTTAGATCAACGTTTCTGCTTCACTGTTGTCCTAGTGCCCTTGCGAAGCATCTCTGTGGATGTGGTGATCCAGGGCTTCGTGGCCGACGTGGTCTCGGAGCTTCGGTACCAGAATGAGGAGAAGAATCCCGTGGAGGCCGTCTTTGTCTTCCCCTTAGATGATGAAGCTGCCGTATATGCCTTTGAAGGCCTGGTTGGGGGGACGCGGATCGAAGCTCAGATCCGAGAAAAGAAGCAGGTCTGTATGTCTGTGTGTTTGGGGGGGGGGGGAGGATGTTCCTTAGAAGCATAAAGGTCCTTGGAAATCCAGCAGTCAAGGTTTTGAGATACCTATCTAGAGATGGGCATGAAGTGGTTCATCCCAGTTCATCCCAGTTTGTAAAGGTGGCAGCAGCACCTCAGCCACTCCAGCCGCTCATCAGGCCCAGTTCATGCCCATTTCCAGGTTGCTTGCTTTTAGAATCTCCTCAGCTAATCTGCCAGTCATGAGCAAGAGCACAGACTTCTCTGCCCTCTCCTTTTGTCTGCATGGGAGATCAGCCAAGAAGATAAGGCAGAGAAGCCTGCGGGGTTGCCATGACTGGAAGATCAAATGATGAGGTACAGGAAACTAGCATGTGAGTGGCCAGTTAACCCAGTTGAGGCAGGGGAGGGGGTGTTGCTGCCTTTATAAACTGAGTCAAACTGGGACATCTCTAGACTTACCTTAATGTGTTGTCACTATATGAAAACAAATCAGGAGAATGGATTGGGGGTTTTCAGGTAGATTTAAAGTTGAGTGGTAGTCCGATGTCTTTGGGGTGGATGTATGCATCCTCTTGGAAGAATTTTTAGTCCTTTGGAGTGTGGACCATCTCCTATAAAAGCATTCCTTTCTTTTTCCTTTCTTCTTCTTTTTTTAAAGTTAGGTTCCTCAAGCTCCCTTCCTTCCTTCCCCCTTCTTTTTGTTACCTTCTGCCCGTGCTCACATAGACACAAGGCATGCACTTCTGAGCAGAGAAAATCTTAGGAGCAGCCACAGTTCTATGCGGGAGCAAATGTCGTGAAAGCAGAAGGCCCAGTTCAGTCCCCAGTATTCCCAGTTCAAAGGGACTGAGCCTAGCTGGAGCAAGAAATTCATCTAGGAGTGACCATGAGAACTGCTTCCCATCCAAGCTTGGACATACAGCTTTACATGGACCAAGGGACTCATATGTTTCCATAGATGAGAGTCGGCACAAGCTCCCAAGTTCAATCCTTGACGTCTCTACGCAGGGATGGGAAATATTGCTGCCTGGAAAGTTACTGCCAATTGTTGACAATACAGCAGTACCTTGTATAAAGGAATTAATTCATTCCACATGAAATTTTGTTAGGCAAATTCTTCTTTATACAAATTTCCAATAGGAATGCATTGAAAACGGAGTAATGCCTAATCGCAACCATTTTTATGTTGTAGGGATTCGCTCCATAGGCAATTCCCCTATTTCCAGAATTTGTTATGTTGTACAGATTTTATGTTATACAAACCGTTTGTTATACGGGGGTCCACTGTACTAAGCTAGATGGACCAAGGTTCCTTGCTCTAGAACAAGGCCACTTCCTGTGTTCTTCATGTACAGATCCTGTTGCGCACAACCTCTGCCTTGTATTTCTGACACTCTATCCCTTCTTAGGCCAACACTCTGTCCACTGTACCACCCTGGCTGTCAGTGTCCACGTACATTGAAATAAGCTTGCTCGAATTTCGCCGCTCTCTCTTTTATTTCTGTAGCCAGATCTTAGAAATTGCCGGTCCTGTTGTCTAATTCTGTAGACCACATGCTAAATGCGTGGAAACCAATGAAGCCAGAAATCCAGTGACTCAAAAGCTGTTCAAAAGACAGCACCACAGTCTAGAGCAGACCTTGTTGATGTGTGTAGTATTTTAATATGTAGTATTTTAATATATTTTAATATATATTTACTGTATTTAACTGTTTTATTGTTTTAATTTTATTGCAATTTGATGTTTTAATTGTCTGAATTGTTTATTTTGATTGTGAGTCGCACAGAGACCATTGGGTAGTGGGCGGTATACAAGCAATAGAAATAAATTTAAATAAATAAATAAATAAACACCTGCCTGTGCCTCAGACTCTACACATCTGCATGTGTTGTTTCTCTCCCTCTTGTCTCTTGTCCCCACCACCACCACCACCACCTTTCCAGGCTGAGCAAGAGTACGATGACGCCATGAGCGAGGGCCGTCAGGCTTTCATGCTTGGAAGAGAGGCGAACACCAGCGACATTTTCACCTGCAGCCTGGGGAACCTCCCCCCTGAGAGTGAAGCCACGTTGAAGATCCGCTATGTCCAGGCCTTGGCGCCCGAGCCAGACGGGGCCGTCCGCTTTGTCCTGCCTGCTGTCTTGAACCCTCGCTATGTGCCTCAAGGTTAGAGCCTGGATTTCCCCCCCCCCAAACCTAAGCTTTAGCGCAGGTGATGTGCAACCTCCCAGCCCTCATAGCAAGCTATGCCAGGCATGTCCAAACTTCAGCCCTCCAGATGTTTTGGACCACAACTCCCACAATCCTTTGCCACTGGAAATACAGGCTTGGAATTCTGGGAGTTGTGGTCCAAAACATCAGGTGGGCCGAAGTTTGGACATGTCTGACCTATGCTAAGGCCTCCAAGGATCCCTGCCAAGGGTGGTGCCCTTGCAAAGGCTGGCCTTGCTGAGGCCTTTTGCCCTCCATCCTCTGGCTATTCTTCACGCCCATGTGTTTGAATCCTTATACAGGTAAAAGAGGTAAAGGTTCCCCCTGCACATGCGTGCTAGTCGTGTCTGACTCTAGGGGCGGTGCTCATCTCTGTATCCAAGCTGAAGTGTTGTGCAAGTCTGCAAGGAAGCACTCTTTTACCTTCACGCTTTTTATGGTGGTACCTATTTATCTACTTGTACATTTACATGCTTTCGAACTGCTAGGTTGGCAGGAGCTGGGGTTACCAGCGGGAGCTTGCTCCGCTGTGTGGCACACGGGATTCGAACCACCGAGCTGCTGACTTTGCAGTCGACAGTTTTCGGAGCCTTCGTCCACTGAGCCACCACACCTTAGTCCACTGAGCACCCAATAAATAGCCCAAAGCAGACAAAGCTATTTTGAAGCCTACATTTTGGCACATGTAGTGATGGTTTGGTTCTTCCCCTGATTTATGCTTCAACTCCAAGAAGCCTGAGCCAGCATAGTTAATGGTGAAGGATTATGGTAGTTGTAGCCCATCATCCCCCCCCCCCACCAGGATGAGCCACCGTTATCATAATAGCTGGGAGAGAAATTGATTTCCCGGAAACAGTACACAGTTCCAGTATTTGAGGATAGTTTGGTTTTAAATGCAATCAGGAGGTGTTACCTTTACCAAAGACCTGCCCCTCGTTTATATCCTCGTTTATATATCTATATTTTTTTAGATTTGCCTTATTGGACAGTTGGCTGTGGATTCAGTCACAGAGATCACCTATACTTCCGAATTTACCTCTACATTGCTACTTAAATTCACAATGAGATGGTAACAGCAGGTTTCTGGCTACATTTTCTTCAATCACTCTTTGGCACAAAAGCTTGCTCGATTAAAGAAAAACATGCTTAAAATACAGGCAGGATGTGGTTCTTTCCTTCTGCTATGTTTTTGGCCTAGTTTATTTCCTTTTCTTAACGGCAAGGATCCAGAACAACATCTTGCCTCCCTACTCCATCTGATAACCTTCATCTAACCTCAGTCTTCTCATCGCATCCTCCGGATTGGTTTAAAAGAGAGTCCTGTTTCTCTTCCTCCTTCTGGTGCTAGATTTGCATGTAGTGTCATACTGAGAGTGCCCTGCGGTGTCTGCTGCTGATGCAGTTCTCATTAGGGGAGAGTGAAAGTTTAATGAACTGGGGTTCCTAATAAGAACCATCCAGATGTCCAGAGCTTCCTCCATTTGTCCATGAATTTAGTTAGAGTGGTAAGTACTTGAGAGTAGAAAGTACATGGTAAGTACCATGAACTTAGAGTGGTAAGTACATGAGAGTGGTAATGTCCAGAGAGTCAAACAAGAAGAGAGAGCTCTGCTTATCTGGACAGAGGGTTTTGAGTCATAAGCAGTTAAATTCTGACTTTCAGTTGCTGGACATTCAAGCCATGTTTTTGATGTTGAGTTGAGGTTATTTCTTCTCTTCCTTTGGTAGGCTCATCATTTTCAATAGCTACACGTTTAGCAGAGCCAACATGTTGCTCTCCAGGAGTGGCTGTACCTATTAAACACGACCATGGGCGCTTTTACATGACCCCTAAGATCCGCTGGCAACTTAAATTCAGACCAGAGATCTTGGGGGTTTGTCAATCTTCCTGTGTTCCCACCCCTCCGCACTTCCTTGCGCCTGTCTGCATGAGGGGAGGGAGAAAAAAAGGGAGAAAAGAATGCAGGCTCACCTCCCTCTGCCTTCGGGAGCTGCTCCGGGAAGCATTCCAGTCTCTTTCAGTCTCTTAAATGGGGGGGGGGGGCAAAAAAAAAAAAAAAAAAAACACAAGGCGAGGAGAGCCCGGCACTCACTGCTTTACATCCGCATCAGAATTTTTTCACCTTCGGAGACCAGGTACTTGGAAAATGCACTGGGACGCGCTTAGGGAGTCCGGAGCTGGTGGGAAAACAATTTTAAGCTCCGCATCTGGGAGCCCTTTGCCTCGGATTTTAGGGGTCGTGTAAAAGCGCCCCATATGGAGATTGAGAATATTGATCCACTGCTTTTGAAAATATTTTAACCAGAATTCATCATCTCCCTCTCCCCGCCCCCTACTCACAAACAGGATTGTGCAGCCCTCTTTTGGGGAGGCACCTTAGATTTTCTTCCTGTTTGGCATATTTTTCTATGTCTAACACACTATATTTTTGTCTAAAATTGTTAGACCAAGAATTGGGGGTCATCCTATACATGGAAATAAGCTGAGGATTGCCTAAGATTGCCCATACCTTGTCTTTGCAAACAGTCTTCTTATACATGAGAGTGTCTTAAGGAGAAAAAGCAAAACTTAGTAGAGTCATCTCTCCCTAGTTATCACTCCTTTGTCCATTGTCACCTTGTATCTCTCTCTCTCTCTCTCTCTCTCTCTCTCTCTCTCTCTCTCTCTCTCT
>JAHTLZ010000111.1:18287184-18298452 GCA_023846285.1 Phrynocephalus versicolor | reverse complement strand
TCTCTCTCTCTCTCTCTCTCTCTCTCTCTCTCTCTCTCTCTCTCTCTAGGCTCAGAAGGGGACACAGTCACCAGCAGCATCCCACGAGTGCCCAAAGGCCAGCTCCCATACACACTCAGCCTCAGTGCCACGGTGGAGTCTTCTTTTGGCATCAACCGCGTGGAGTCAAAGTGTAGCCTTCAACCCCTGCGCTACACAGCAGAGGACCATACTGCTGCCCAGGTAGGTCTACCGGCTCTACTAGGCGAGGGTGTCAGGAGGGCTACAGAGTTCTCTTTCTGCTCTAAATCAGAGCCTGAGAGTTTGGAAGGAACTGGTGTCCCTGCCCTATAAAGAACGTATAGATTACCTAATGACACGTTTCTGAATTGATGTGAGTCAACAAGAGGTGGGTTAGCTTTACGTTTGGTAAGGTGAACTGGAAGCACTAGAAACTGGTGGCCTTTATTTAACCTTTTTGTTATAATGGGGGAAAGCTGCAAGTCTGGTTCAGCAGCCGATCTAGCATGTGCTGAAAGCAGCTCATTGTGTGTTGTGCTGAGATTGCAGTGTAGGCTGAATACACCATGTTGATTCCTCTTACAATGCTATTTGCCATCCCTAGGCCTAAGCCGTAAACAGACAGGAGCATAACATCACTGAATGACAGGATGAAAACGTTCTAACATTATACATGGGGTGTGACAAAACCCACAAGTGGCTTCAAGCCAGGTTGAAATTCTGCAGATTCAGAGTGCTTCGGGTCTTCAGAATTAGGTTACATGCTACATGTAGACTCTGTGTGGCCTTCTTTGTTCTAGCCTTCCACTGCCTTCCTTTGGTTTAGCCAAAAGGTGAATTGCTACTCCTGGGAGCCTAGAGTAGCAATTAAACAGGTTGCAGGACTTGCTGCATTGCTTAATGCAATTCTTGGTATACTTGGGACACACAAAGACATACAGTGGTACCTCGACTTACAAATTTAATCCATTCTGAATGCATGCTCTTAAATCAAATAACTCTTAAGTATAGGTACTGTAGTACCATATCTTTAAAAAATAAAAAAATAAAAAATTGTAAAAAAAATTGTAAGTAGAGCAGACTGCATCTAAAATTTGCAAGACAGCAGTTAAGACACCAACGGTTTTCCGCTCTTAAGTCGAATTGCTTTTAAGTAGAGTTTCTCTTAAGTAGAGGTACCACTTGGTTAAACATTGGACACAGAGGGGAATTTTACTGCTTTATCACACTTGATCCTCTTTGCCGTTTTGCATGGGCACCACAAAGCATCCATTTCTCTGACTTACAGGAGTCTCTTATAGTTTGTTAACTGCATTCTCATCACTGTGAGGGTCATAGAACCATAGAATCAAAGAGTTGGAAGAGACCTCAAGGGCCATCTAGTCCAACCCCCCTACCATGCAGGAACCGGGGAGGGACATTGGCACAATCTGTAGGAATGTTTTTTAAAAAAAATTAAACTTCATGCAGGAAGGAAGGCAGAGGTGAGAGAGTACCTTGATGGGACTGACATTTCCATCAGATGGCACATTTTTGTCTCTTCTTCATTCTCAAAAGGTCTCATTGGCTGAAGGGCATCAATTTGACCGAGATGTGGAACTGCTCATTTACTACGAGGATGTTCATAAGCCCAGCGCCATTCTAGAAGCTCCAAAGCCTGGGGCTGCCCCAGGTGAGCACAGCCTAAGACACAGAGGAGAGGTATGGGGTGTTCAAGATATGGCTGGCCTGCCCTTTCCAGCAGTCCTCACCGGTGGCTCTCCTGGCTGGTGCAGAGAGGAGTTGTAACCCAACAAGTGTCGGGAGACCTGCAATGTTCCCCACACATGGTCTTTGGGGAACCTGAGATGTTTTCTGGGAACTGAAATGCACAGGTTTCTTGGAGATGTAAAGGTCTTTTGGGTATCTCTTTCCTTTCCACAAACCACAGGTTCACTGATGGGGGACCCAGCCCTTCTGCTTACTATGTACCCCAGCTTTCCAACTGCAAAACCAGGCCAGAGTGCAACTGGAGAATTCATCTTCCTGCTGGATCGCTCTGGCAGCATGAGTGACATCACTCACAGCACTCGGGATTCACCGTCACGCATCCAGAGTGCCAAGGTGCCCCGGAGAACAAGGGAGGGAGGGGATGGGGTGGGATTCTGGATCTCCTGGGTGAAGAAGAAGATTTTCTAGGTGCTGTTGAACACATAAGTAGAGAACAGGGGCAGATGTAAAGAGATCTTCTCTTTTACATGTGTCATTTTCACCATACCAGTCTAAGACACTCAAGGTACTCTTTTTCCTGCTGAACCATTTAACCTTCTCAGCAACCCTGTGAATTAGATCAAGACTGGACAGAGTGCCTTGAGAGATAGTATAGATTTCTTAAGGAGAAAGAGAAATTGGATGAGTGGGTGGGTGGGAGGATGGATGGATGGATGGATGGATGGGTGGATGGATGGATGGATCTTAAATAGTGAACTTGTGGGAAGTGCTAACAGGACAGGAATTTGAGATAGATAGATAGATAGATAGATAGATAGATAGATAGATAGATAGATAGATAGATAGATAGATAGATAGATAGATAGATAGATAGATAGATAGATGGCTCAGTGAGGATCAGTTCCCATGTTCTGGTCCTACATTCTTGTCTCTTCATCACAGGAAGAGCACTAGAAAATATTGGAAATGGATATGTCCTTAGGAAGAACAGGAGCCTGTGATACTGAAACAAGTCCTAAAGGGTCATTTAGGGTGCTGTAAGTGAATGCAGTTTTCCTCTTCCTATCCCAGGAGACACTGATCTTTCTACTGAAGAGTCTCCCTTTGGGTTGTTATTTCAATATCTATGGCTTTGGGTCCCGTTACGATTCATTCTACCCGTGAGTATCAAAGCATCCCATACAGTCGGACCTTCTATTTCAGGGGTAGGGATTCCATGGCTTCCAGATGTTTCAGAGTTCACCTCTTGAGTGTCTTCAGCCTCCACCACTCTGCTGTTATGACCCACTGGATGAATCCCCCCCCCCCAAATGAGGCCCTTTACCTGTGAATTCTCTTTCTACTTCTCAGTCCAAAGCCTGGTTCCAAGTTTAGCCAGTGTTGTCAGAAGGTTACTGGCTAAATTTGTTGCCAGGATCTGGAAGAAATACGGACTGGTGGGGAAACCACTGATGAGGAATTTGTGTCCTTTTAGACATTGACACATGACTGTTTCCAGCATCCTTTCCTGCCATCTCTCCTCATTAGTCTACCTCACAGGGTCCCAAAAGGCAGAGTTGGTGGGGAAAGGGATGCTTGAGTGAATGTAAGAAAATGTCCCCTGCAACCTTGACTCTCTGGCACCCTCTTCAGGGAGAGTGTAGAATATACTCAGCAGACCATGACAGACTCACTGGAGCGAGTGAAGAAACTACAAGCTGATCTGGGGGGAACTGAGATTCTGCAGCCGCTGAAAGCCATTTATGGCAAGACATGCCGTGAAGGACATCCTCGCCAGGTAAGTGAAACACCTTTAGAGCCCGTTTTTCTTTTGTAAAAATCTGGTTGTCTCCCCCCACCCACCCACCCCCAAATTCATACTTAGAATCACAGAATCATAGAGTTGGAAGAGACCTCAAGGGCCATCCAGTCCAACCCCCTGCCATGCAGGAACCCCCATCACGGTACTTGCAGAGAAGAATGAAAGTATGTGGCCCAAAGATATAAAGGGATTGGAATCCATGTGAATGGACCATGTGCAAGTTAGTAGTTCTTGGCCACAAACCTCAAATCCTACACTTGTTGGTACCTATCTACAAGCAAGTACACCAGGCATGTCCAAACTTCAGCCCTCCAGATGTTTTGGACTGCAACTCCCATAGTCCTTTGCCATTGGCAATCTAAGCTTAGAATTCTGGGAATTGTGGTCCAAAACATCAGGAGAACCGGATTTTGGACATGCTTGAAGTACACATTCCCAATGCCATGTTCACATTCTGCCTTTCCTCTAGTAACTTCATGGTGGTGTTCATGGCTCTCTTTCCAGCCCAAGTTCACCAGGTCTCGTTCAAGACTCCATGCAGCCTAGATACTTGACTTCCTAACTTCCAGTCCTATCCTCTAGCCACTGTTCAGCACTGCCTCTTAGAGTGAAAATATGGGGTGTGGAGCTTTCAAGGGAGGGAGACAAATTGGATTTGTGGAATTTGGCAGCAGCTTCTCCAAATTCCTCCAAAGGGTGCGCCTCATCTTACAGAGCACACACTGAGACACCCTTGATATTGACCAGAGGTGGAGGAAAATTACTTTTTGGGGAATGACCGCTCAGAATTACTCTAGCCAATATGGAGTATTCTGCGAATGACTGTCCAAAAAAAGCAACTTTTTCTGTGCTTGGGAACGATTGACATCTGCCAAAGTCATTGGGGTATATGGAATCAGCTTGTTCTCAATCTTCATGGCTCAGGTAGTTATTGATATCTCTCCCACATCCAACTCTTTCCAGCTTTTTGTCTTCACTGATGGCGAAGTTTTTAATACAGACCAGGTCATTGCTGAAGTGCGACACCACAGCAGCAATCACAGGTAAGGGCTACGCGAGGGATACAAGGTTATCTCCTGCTTTGCGTTCCTGGCTTGTGCTACCTTCTTTGACCTTGTCTCTTCCTCCCCTTCACCCTAACTAGATGTTTCTCCTTTGGCATTGGTGAAGGGGCCTCCACAGCTCTTATCAAAGGCATCGCACGAGCAGCTGGTGGCAGCGCGGAGTTCATCACGGGCAAGCACCGGATGCAAGCCAAGGTGAGGATGAAGAAGATGCGACTTCCTCCTTTTCCCTCCCTATCGTTGTTTTGCTTGCTTCCCCATTTTTGAGCTGTCAGTAATGTTCTATTTAAGATGTTGTTGGAGTTTGGGGTCCCAGCTCTTTCCTCATTCTTCCTCCTGCCTACCCCCCAAAAAGGAGCTTGGCTTGATTTGAAATGCCTGGGTTGAAACCATAATAAACAAAGGGCCTTTTCACATGACCCCTAAACTCCGCGGCAAATGGCTCCCAGCTCCGGAGCTTAAAATTGTTTCCCCACCAGCTTCGGAGTTTACAGAAAATTAAGTGCGACCACACCCACCTAAGCGCATCCCAGCGCACTTTTCAGGTACCTGCTCTCCGGGGGTGAAAATCCCTGATGCGGATGTAACCTAGTGAGTGCCGGACTCTCCTCGCTTCTGTTTGTTGTTTTTTTGCCCCCCGCCCCTATAAGAGACAGGAATCAGGATGCCGACGGGGCTCGGGGCGGCTTCAACCGGCAGACGGAGGTGAGCCTGCATTCTTTTCTCTTTTTTTTTCTCCCCTCACACAGACAGGAGCAAGGAAGTGCGGAGGGGTGGGAACACAGGAAGAGCAGCGAACCCCCAAGATCTCTGGTCCGAATTTAAGTGGCCAGCGGATCTTAGGGGTCGTGTGAAAAGGCTCAAAGAAAACTACCATTGCCTCTTGGATGCTAGGGAGACCTGCCCTTATACAGGCATTTTTGCTCACTTTTCTCCTCTCCTCCTCTTCCTTAACTGGATGCCTGCCTAATCATTCTGCATCTTGTAATGTCTACTGGGTGTATATCAAGATCAATGATTCTCAACACTGGGTCACCAGACACTCTTGGACTACAACTCCCAGGAACCTTCACCATTAGTTGTGTTGGCCAGGATTTCTGGGAACTGACCAAGACCATATGGGGACCCAAGGTTAGCAACCTCTAGAGCAGTGGTTCTCAACCTGTGGGTCCCCAGATGTTCCTGGACTGCAACTCCCAGAAATCCTAGCCAGCTGAGCTAGTGATGAAGACTTCTGGGAGTTGCAGTCCGGGAACATTTGGGGACCCACAGGTTGAGAACCACTGCTCTAGAGCCTTTATCCTTGGTATAACTCTTTGAACAGATTTGGTGGAAACAATATTTGCATGCTTTTGTTTGAGAGATGGTGATCAGTACCCCTAATGACTGCCATTCTTGAATCAGTCAGACAGAGCTTTGGACAGAATGGTTACCGTTGAGCCATTAACTGTTACAGCCTGCTTTCAAGAGTGTGGAGAGTGTATTAAAGTTCCGTTTTAAAACAGGAGTGATTCTACCTTTTGGGTGCAATAAGGAACATTTTAATAAGGGCATTCGTTTTCCCTTATTAATCCTATGTCTCCTCCATGACCAAAATAAATAAGGCATAATACAAGCTGCTTTTGGAGGCAAGGGTGGCAGTTGATATTGATAAATACTGCTTGGGGAATTTGTAATCAATCACATAAGAAATTACTGAAGAGGTATACAGTATGTTTTTAACCTCGATTGTTTATCATGAACTTGGTGTTCCCTGAGGTCGCAAGTGATTTACAGAGCTCAGTCCCTGCCCAGATGGTCTTCAAAATGTGTAAAAAAGATAGAGATAGAAAAGAAGATGCATTCAGTTTTTTCCAGGTTCTTGACAAAAACAATCCACATTGGTTAAAGCAGAATCTTGTGTCCATGTAAATTAAAGGCTTGGGTATACTTATGTGTGTTAGAAGCAGGGATTCTGGCAATTCTTTGGGCCAAAGTCAAAGCCCCCAGTCCTAAGCCACAAGTCCAAGTTCCTATTTTTAAAAAATAAGTCCCCCCTCTCAAAAAAGGGATGGATATTTATATTTTATTTATTTTTGAGTATTTTTACCTCACCTTTCTCCTTGGAAGAGGACCCAAGGCGGCTTACTGTAATGAGGGATAATATACAGCATAGTCCAATACAGTTAAGACATGTTCAAGCATTTGAGAACAAGGAATTGAGGGACATCTTACAGCATTAATAGACAACATTACATTGAAGGTACAAAGTTATAAGTAGCTATAAACACAAAGTCTATGTGAACCTATAGATTTGTATAAAATACACATGGTAGATAGGTTCTGAGTCACAGGTTAAGTCCAAGTCATTGAAAAAAAGCCTAGCCCTGTTCAAGTCATTGGCGCAACTCAAGTCTGACTTGACAGCAAGTCCCTCGATTCAAGTCTCCATCCCTGGTTAGAAGGCCAGTCGTTTCCACACATGAGCGAAGGTTCACACCCCACCCCCCACATACTGTAAAGGCGGTTGTCTTTGTGCAGGCCCTGCAGTCCTTGAAGAAGGCTCTCCAACCAGCAGTGACCAAGATTTCTCTCAACTGGGACTTGCCTTCTGGTCTCAAGGCTGTGCTTGTGGGATCGGGACCTCAGGTCATCTTCCAAGGCCAGCGTTGCCTCATCTATGCCCAGATCAGTGGGCAGCTTCAGGTGGGTAACACCCCCCCCCCCAGTAAGTCTCTAAATGGGGGGAAAATGCTGGCTTCCCTTCCAAACACTAAACAGGGCTAGCCTTTGCTGAAGGAATCTAGAGAATTCATCGTCCCGAATGTCTTCCCACCACCACCACCTCCAGCTCTGATGCTTCATATTGTTTGCAGTCTGCAGACGCCACAGAGGGGACAGCTGTTCTTCATTATGCCTTGGAAGGGAAAACTTTCATGGAGACAGCAAAGTTCTCCCTCCACTCTCAGGAGAGGGACAGGTAAGGCCCCTTCTTTTGTAGGCCTCCGCTGCCTTTGTCATGGATGTTGGGCCTTGGCTTCAGTGCAGACTGAATTTGAGATTCCTCATTGTAGAATATTTGGTGGAGTGTAAAGGTAGGAATCGTGGCTCCACAATCTTTCAGTTCTATAGTCTGGGAGCTGAGCCTAGAAATATAAATGTTTCTTTATCTTTAGTAGGCATATGTAGAAATGGAAGTAGTACTGGTGGAATAGGTGCATTGGGTTTCAGGGAGGACACAACCCCAGTCTGCCATCTTCATCTTACAGTGATGACTGCACCTTCACCCCTCAACTGGGGTTACAATCCCAGTAAGACAGGATTCTCCAGGTGGCGCTGCATGTTGCATATGTAGCATGTGCGCCTCATTTATCAGAATTGACATTCTGGCTTGGCTAGGATCAAACAAACCAGGATGTATAAAGTTTGAACAAATCGGGTGGGATGTCTTGGCTTGTAAAAGGGGGTGATATTGCAGGGGGTTGGAATGGAAGTCAACCCTTGGAGTTGTCCACTTTTCCGGCTTCATTGAGCAATCCAGGCTAGCAAGCAGGAATGAACAGGCTGGAGGCATCATCCTGCAGTTGGTTCATGATAAGCCAGGATTATTTGCAAATCTTCCTTCCTGTGTTGCGTGAATGTGGCCTGTACAGCCAGGACTCACAAGGCCTCTGAAATTTTGGCTGTGTACAATGCCCTTGCATAGAGAAGGTGAATGCCCCCATTGCCTTAGGAGGCAAAGAGGGCATCAGAAGAACCTACACAGGCTAGTTTGGGGACCCAAACAGGCCACATGAAGGGTTGAGTCTGGCCTGAAACTCACTGATAGTCCCAGGTTCATCAGGAAATCAATGAGATTTATGAGTCACCATTCAGCAGTTGACCAAACAGATCATCTCCTGTTGGGACTAGCAGATGGCTTTAGGCAAGTGCCGGTGAAAGCCATTCTTGTGTGGTTAGTGCAGAGAAACAGCCTCTGGGTCATTGGGTTTCTGGGTTTCTATATAGGCTATACTAAAGCAGGCATGTCCAAGCTTCGGCCCTCCCAGAATTCTAAGCTTAGATTGCCAATGGCAAAGGACTGTGGGAGTTGCGGTCCAAAACATCTGGAGGGCCGAAGTTTGGACATGCTTGTACTAAAGAGTCTTCTCTCTCTCTCTCTCTCTCTCTCTCTCTCTCTCTCTCTCTCTCCCCTCCCCCTTTCTCTCTCCATCACCCCAGGCTTCCTATTCATCGCCTGGCGGCCCAGGCCCTTCTACAAGATCTGGAGGGGAACGAAGATGAGGAGAAAAAACGCCTGGCACTGGAGACAAGCCTGAACTCTGGAGTGGTGTGTTCACAGACGGCTTATGTTGGTGTCAACATGGAGCAGGGCAAGCCACTTCAAGGGCCCCTCAGTCACCGACATATCCCCCTTGCATATGGAGGTGAGTTGACTATTTCATGAGGTGGCCCCAATAAGCAGTTGGAGGCAGCAATCAAACAGAAGGCCCTTTTATGTGACCCTTTTATTTTGTCCACCTAACTAGGCTATTCAGCTCATGGTCCACCTATGGACCTATTCAGGCTACTGTCCACCTAACAAGCCTATTCAGGCCTTTGTCCAACTTATGAGCCTATTCAGACAAGGGCAATGTGAAATCAAGGTGAACTATAAAATGGAGGACTCACCACTAACTTTCCTCAGACAGATGAAGCTGCTTGGATGAAACGCTGTGGTCTCTCAAGAAAAGAAGTCCAGTTGCCATGACTCAACTTCCAGATAAACTCACCTGGATGACTGAGAATTAAAGATAGGCATGAAATGAACTTTTAATTCGTTTCATTATTCATTATTTATTTTGTTACATAGCGAAACGAATAACGAACCTAGGGGTAAATTTAAAACAAAACAAACTGAACCGAAAAAAAATTGGTTCGATTAGGTTCATTTCGTTAATGAGGAGGCGGTGATGTCTCCTACTTGGTGCTAGTCTGGAGGTCCTTTAGGGACGGTGACCAGGGGGGGGAAATAAAAATAAAATAAAAAATAATTTTAAAAAATTTTAAAAACCAACACCAACCAGGCCCCAGGGGCCCCGCGGTTGGCAGCGAAAGAAAAAAGAAAGTCCTGTGCTACAGCTGTAGCATGGGGCGAACCCAGAAGTAAAAGAAAATAAAATAAAGGAGCACCAACCCGTCCCCAGGGCGCTTGGGGAAAAAAAAAGAGGGGCTGGCCCCATGCTAGCACCTCAAAAAGCCCCTTCTGCAGGGGCCAGGATCCGCCGCCGCGGCTGCTGCCGCGGCCACCAGTAAGAACCCAAACCCCAAACCGCTTCAGGTTCATACGATTTTTTCTTAAATTTGTACAAACCCAAACCTAAACTGAACCAAGGGTGGGCCCAAACCAGACGAACCCGAACCATGGGTTTTCTGGTTCGTGCCCATCTCTACTGAGATTCTTCTCGTGCACCCTTTTATGTGTTGTCAGCACCCACTACGTATTTCCTGGTGACAAGGAATGCAAAAGATCAGCAGATGGCTTCCGAGCTGCATCCTGTTATCCTATCAAAGTAGGATACAATAACTGCAACAATGCCATCTTCTTCTTCAGAGCTGCTTGGGTCAATTTCATTTCTTTCAACTTCTCACTGCTTGAAGAAACACCTGTGGCACAGTGGTTAAATGCCTGTACTGCAGGTAAAGCTGTGCTCACGACCTGAGGTTCAATCCTAGGTAGCCAGCTCATGGTTGACTCAGGGCCTTTTTACACGACCCCTAAGATCCGCTGGCCCCTTAAATTTGGACCAGAGATCTTGGGGGTTTGTCGCTCTTCGTGCGTCTCCACCCTCCGTACTTCCTGGCTGCTGGCTGCATGAGGGGAGGGAGGGAAAAAAGGGACAAAAGAATAAAGCCTTACCTCCCTGGTGCCGGTGGAAGCTGCCGGGGGAGCCCGGTCACTTCCTGGTTCCTCTTAAAGGGGCGGGAGGCAAAAA
Organism: Phrynocephalus versicolor; assembly: GCA_023846285.1. Taxonomy (NCBI): domain Eukaryota; kingdom Metazoa; phylum Chordata; class Lepidosauria; order Squamata; family Agamidae; genus Phrynocephalus; species Phrynocephalus versicolor. The sequence goes on along the minus strand of JAHTLZ010000111.1, from coordinate 18,287,923 downwards.
ACAAAAACAAAAAGAAGCGAGGAGACCCCAGCACATCCGCATCAAATATTTTTCACCTCCCAAGAGCAGGTACAAGAAAAGTGCGCTGGTAGGGAAACATTTTAAAGCTCCGGAGCTTACAGCCATTTGCGGCGGAGTTTAGGGGTCGTGTATAAACGCCCTCAGCCTTCCAGCCATCCGAGGTCGGTAAAATGAGTACCCAGCTTGCTGTTGGGGGAGCAATGTGTAGCCTGCATTACTGTAATTAAACTGTAAACTGCCCAGAGACTACTTGAAGTGGTATGGGGCGGTATATAAGCAGAACGCTTTGCTTTGCTTTTTAGATTATTTTGGCTTTTAGGATCTTGATGAAGGCAGGAGAAAAACAGTGCATAACGAAGATGGCTAATGCAAGGTCTTAAAACCAGTAGGTTTTTATTAATAACCCAAGAATGAAGGAACCATCTTTGGGCTCTTCAAACACATCTAGTTCCATACTATGTTTCCAGAACTTGAGAAAGCCATTGATTTTTCCATACAGAGACTGATTGTGAGTTTTGTGGGCTGCCCTAGAGAGGAGCAGGCCTTTGGCTAGGTAGTCATAGACAGTTATACTGCACAGTTATAGGTAGTTTCTGTCACTCTTTCATGACTGCATCCTACATTTGTAGTTTGGTGGAGGCAGATCAATAATAATAATAATAATAATAATAATAATAATAATAATAATAATAATAATAATAATAATAATAATAATAAT
>JAHTLZ010000111.1:18222211-18287174 GCA_023846285.1 Phrynocephalus versicolor | reverse complement strand
ATAATAATAATAATAATAATAATAATAATAATAATAATAATAATAATGGATACAGTTGAAACACAGTATTAGAAGATGATTAAGCAGATTATCAAACACAGCCATGAAGAAAGAATAATTGAAATGCTGCTTAAAAGCTAGATAGTCCTAGTGGAGTGGTTCCCAATTTTGGGTAGCCCAGGCATTCTTGGACTGCAACTCCCAGAAACCTCAGCCAGCACAGCTGGTAGTGAAGGTTTTTGGGAATTGCAGTCCAAGAATAGCTGGATTAGCCAAGGTTGGGAACCACTGCTCCAGAGTACAGATGGGCACAAAGCACTATGTACAGCTTCATATGAAGCTGAGCCATCTCCCACTTCATCTGTCAGCTGGCCAGGTGGGCCATTCACTGGACTGTGTGCACTGCAGACGTTCTTCTCCAGTGATGCTCCAATCTGAGCAGGAGCTAGGCTGGCCCTTCCCCATATCCTCAGGCAGCCAGCCACTCCAACAAGGAGGCAAGATGGGGATTGTCCCTGCTCAGCTAATGAGAGGTCAGCTGCCTGAGGAGGTGGGGAAGGGCTGACCAAGCTCCTATCCTGATTAGAGCACTGCTGGAGGAGAAGGAACTTGGTGGCGCATGAAGTCCAGTGAGTGGCCTGCCCGTCCATTCAGGGTAAGTGGAAATTTTATGAAACACTTCATGCCAGTGTGACAGCTTTATGAAACACTTGAGGTGGAGTCTGCTTGTGTTTCTTAGCACAGACTAAGTCTGTGAAGATTCTCAGTCATCCAGGCGAGGTTATCTAGAAGTTGAGTCATGGCAACTGGACTTATTTTCTTGAGATATCGAAACATTTCACTACTCACCCAAGCAGCTTCCGGTCCATATTAGAGCACTGCTGGAGGAGAAGGATCCTGGTAGTGCATGAAGTCCAACATCATCTCCTGGTGGTGCATGAAGTACCCCATTTGGGGTAGGTAGAAGACTGGCGAAGCTGCTTGGATGAGATCATGTTGATCTCTCAAGAAAAGAAGTCCGGTTACCATGACTCAGCTTCCAGTTAGCGCAGACTACTGGATACTTTCATGAACTTCATACCTCAGGATTCCAATTCAAAATGGGATCTAACTGCCTTGTTAGCTTTACTGCAGCTATAATTGTGGCTCATGACCCGGGGTTCAATCCCAGTTGGCCGGGGGGGGGCCCCAATGTGCAGCCTGCATAAATAAATTGTAAATTACCTTGAGAGTGCTTTAAGCATTATGGGGTGGTATATAAGCAGAACACTTGGCTTTTTGCTTTGCTTTTTAGCGACTTCCAGTGTAGCTACATACTTCTCAAGCTTTTCCAAAGTGTCTGCCTAACACCTTCCCTTGGTGGACAGAACCTATGTTCATTATGGGCCACTTTCAAAGGTTGTAGAGGTGTGTGCGTCACCTTTCAACTTTGAAGGACTGTACCCACTCTTGTCTACCTAAAAATGTGTGTCCCTCCTTTAAATTTTGTGTGTGTGTGTGTGTGTGTGTGTGTGTGTGTGTGTGTCTAATGTAGGCATGTCCAAACTTCGGCCCTCCTGATATTTTGGACCACAACTCCCAGAATTCCAAGCATGTATTGCCAATGACAAAGGACTGTGGGAGTTGTGGTCCAAAACATCTGGAGGGCCAAAGTTTGGACATGCCTGGTTTAATGGGAGCGGGTGCCATGCTGTCTTGTGTGATATATTGAAAACGAACCAACAAACAGATGTTTTCAGATGTTAGTGGCCCCACCCCCAAAATAGCTTCCCACTGACCCAGAGAACACCAGCGGTCTTTCTGAGCAGAAACAGGCCTTTTAAGAGGGAGACTGGGGAAAGAGGCTGTATGTATGCCTTTGAGGGGCATGTCTCCATTTTGGCCATATTTGGTCCAGACCCCAGCAGTGGTGAAACTGGGGCCCTTGAGATAATGTTGGACTGTTAACTCTAATCAGTTGTAACCAGCAGCAAGCTGTAGCCATGTTGAAGGCTACATTTTGCCCACCTGGTCTAGATCCCCTTCAGCTCAGTAAAAAGATGGTCGAAGATGCATCAAACAGAACTTTGCTTTCTGCTTGTGGGCCAAGAACACCCCTGACTATTGCCTTTGCCTTTGTTTCTCCTGAGGGCCTTGCTATTTCATGGCTGCAATGCCCTATGCAGGGGTGGACTTATTGGGTGGAAATCGAGCTGCACCTCATGCTCAGAGTGCAGACAACAGGTTGTCGAAGGTAGTGAAATCCTCACGGCCATCACTGCGTTCAGGTAAGAAAGACCATCACGGTAGACTGTTTGAACTGGAACTGTCAATGTCTTAGGAGTTTGTGAGTGTAAATACTAATAGTGCACTTGAAATAAAATTGGCCAACGGAACACTTCTTTGCAAGCCTGGATTGTCCTCACACCTCTTTAAGTATTGGAGGTTTTTGAACAAGGAATTCAAGGGAAATGGTTGAATGAGAACATAAGAAGAGCCATGCTGGATCAGGCCAAAGGCCCATCCAGTCCAGCTTCCTGTATCTCACAGTGACCCCACCAAATGCATCAGGGAGCGCATGAGACTAGATATCTGTCTCCTGATACCACTCCCCTGCATCTGGTGTTGTATCCTGGTTTTAAGCAGGGGGCCTGTTTAAAGCAACGGTAATAGAGGACCAGCACAAGTGCATACCACAAAGAAAGAAGAGCTCATCTAAGTCCAAGAGGGGGCCGGCATGGTTAACGAGTGGAGTTAGAGAAGCTCTAAAGCACAAGGAGAGGTCTTTCCATAAATTGAACTCCTCCCCAAATGAGGAAAATAAAAAGGAACACAAACTCTGGCAAAACAAATGTAAGAAGATGATAAGAGAGGCAAAGTAAGACTTTGGGGAACGCATGGCTAGCAATATAACGGGAGATAATAAAAGCTTCTTTAAATATGTTAAAAGTAGAAAACCTGCCAGACAACCAGTTGGCCCTCTGGATGGTGAGGGAGGAAAAGGGGAGGAAAGGAGGACTTGGAAATTGTAGAGAAATTAAATGAGTTCTTTGCATCTGTCTTCATGACAGAAGACCTTGGGCAGATTCTGCTGCCAGAACGTCCCCTCTTGACTAAAGAATTAAATCAAATACAGGCTATACGAGAGGATGTTTTAGGACTAATTGATAAATTAAAGATCAACAAGTCACCGGGCCAAGATCGCATCCACCCAAGGGTTATTAAGGAACTGAGAAATGAAATTGCAGATCTCTTAACGGTAATATGCAACTTGTCTCTTAAAACGGCCACAGTGCCGGAGGACTGGAAGATAGTGGATGTCACACCAGTTTTTTTAAAAGGAAAGAGGGGGGACCCAGGAAATTACAGGCCAGTTAGCCTTACGTCTATCTAAGGGAAAATGGTGGAAAGCCTCTTCAAGAGAAAATCTTAAAATACATGGTAGAACAAGCCTTACTGAGAGAAAATCAGCATGGCTTCTGTAAGGGTAAGTCTTGCCTGACAAAACTTTTAGAATTCTTTGAAAAGGTTAACAGGAATGTGGATATGGGTGAACCGGTGGATATTGTCTATCTGGATTTTCAGAAGGCTTTTGACACAGTCCCTCACCAAAGGTTGCTGAGAAAATTGCACAGTCAGGGAATAAGAGGGGAGGTCCTTTTATGGATTGAGAACTGGTTGAGATCCAGGAAACAAAGTGTAGGTGTCAATGGGAAATCTTCACAATGGAGAGAGGTGAAAAGTGGTGTACCCCAGGGATTTGTCCTGGGACTGGTGCTTTTCAATTTGTTCATAAATGACCTGGAGACAGGGATAAGCAGTGAGGTGGCCAAGTTTGCGGATCACATGAAACTTTTCCGTGTGGTAAAAACCAGAGAAGACTGTGAAGAGCTCCAGAAGGATCTCTCCAAACTGTGGGAATGGGCTGCCAAATGGCAACTTTGTTTTATTGTAGCAAAATGTAAAGTAATGCATATTGGGGCAAAGAATCAAAAATTCATCTATCAACTCATGGGCTCTGAGCTATCCGTGACGGATCAGGAAAGAGATCATGGTGTGTTGGTGGACAGCTCCATGAAGGTGTCTCCCCAATGTGTGGCAGCGGTGAAGAAGGCCAATTCCATGCTAGGGATTAGCAAAAAGGGGGTTGAAAATAAAATAGCCAACATTATAATGCCATTATTCAAAACGATAGTAAGGCTGCACCTGGAGTATTGTGTACAATTCTGGTCACCGCATCTTAAAAAAGACATAGTGGAACTGGAAAAGGTGCAGAAGAGAGTGACTAAAATGATTACTGGGCTGGGGCACCTTCCTTATGAGGAAAGGCTAAAACATTTGGGGCTCTTTAGTCTGGAAAAAAGGTGCCTCGGGGGGATATGATTGAGACATACAAAATAATGCAGGGCATGAGTAAAGTGGATAAAGGGACGCTCTTCTCCCATTCACAAAATACCAGAACTAGGGGACATACACTCAAATTGAGGGCTGGGAGAGTAAGAACAGACAAAATAAAATATTTTTTTCACCCAGTGTGTTGTTAGTCTGTGGACTCCCTGCCACAGGATGTGGTGATGGCATCTGGCCTGGATGCCTTCAAAAGGGGATTGGACAGATTCCTGGAGGAAAAGTCCATCACAGGTTACAAACCATGATAGAAATGTATCATCTCCAGGCTTAAAACCGGGGTACTTCAAGGACCAGATGCAGGGGAGTGGTATCAGGAGATAGATATCTAATCTCGTGCACTCCCAGACACATCTGGTGGGGCCACTGTGAGATCAGGCCAAAGGCCCATCTAGCTGGACTAGATGGGCCTTTGGCCTGATCCAGCATGGCTCTTCTTATGTTCTTATGTAAACCTGGAGATTACACATTTCCATCATGGTTTGTAACCTGTGATGGAGTTTCCCCCCAGGAATCTGTCAAATCCCCTTTTGAAGGCATCTAGGCCAGATGCCATCACCACTACCTGTGGCAGGGAGTTCCACAGACTAACAACATGCTGGGTAAAAAAAATATTTTATTTTGTCTGTTCTCACTCTCCTAGCCCTCAGTTTGGGTGAGTGTCCCCTAGTTCTGGTATTTTGTGAGGGAGAAGAGCGTCCCTCTATCCACTTTACTCATGCCCTGTATTATTTTGTATTTCTCAATCATATCCCCCCTCAGGTGCCTTTTTTCCATACTAAAGAGCCTCAAATGTTTTAGCCTTTCCTCATAAGGAAGGTGCCCCAGCCCAGGAATCGTTTTAGTTGCTCTCTTCTGCACCCTTTCTAGTTCCACTATGTCATTTTTGAGATGCGGTGACCAGAATTGTACGCAATACTCCACGTGTGGCCTTGCTTTAATTTTGTACAATGGCATTATAATGTTGGCTGTTTTATTTTCAATCCCCTTTTTGATAATCCCTAGCATGGAATTGGCCTTCTTCACTGCTGCCACACATTGGGTAGATAACTTCATTGGGCTGTCCACCAACACGCCAAGATCTCTTTCCTGATCCATCACGGATAGTTCAGAGCCCATGAGTTGATAGATATTGATTTTTTTTTTGCCCAAATATGCATTACATTATATTTTCCTACATTGAAACGCATTTGCCATTTCACAGCCCATTGTGGGATCTACGGCACCCCACTGTGAACTGAGGATATCATTGGATATTTTCTGCATGAAGTGAGAAATGCCTAGAACTGGTGGGAGGACTGAAACAATAGTAGGCAATTGACGGTGAGCTCTCTAAAGTGTGCGGCCAGCTTTGTTCTGATGGTTAAACTCTGTCCCAAGGTGATACATAAAAAAAACACAAATTCCTTTTAAAAATGTATATTCATTACGTAGGTAATATACATACTGTACCTATTGACCATAATGAATGAGGAAAGCACATCACAACAAAAACCTTCCTCTTCTGTCTATGCAGATGTATTTTTGGATGTATTACTTAAAGGTAATACATGTGAAAGGCTCTCTTTAATCTTTTGATGCGGGTGGCTGGGGTTTATTTGGGAAATATCGGGGCTTTGCCATATTGGAAAGCTGCACTGAAGCCAACCAAAAGAGAGAGGTTTCCTTGGAAAAGTCCCTGATGTTGAGAAAGATTTAAGGGAGAAGGAAAGGTGGATGGCAGAGAATGAGATAGTTGGATGGTGTCATCAATGCAAACAACATGGATTTGACCAAACTCCGGGTGGCAGCGGAAGAGAGGAGGGCGTGACGTGCTCTGGTCCATGGGGTCACAAAGAGTCAGACATGACTGAACGATGGAACAAGACTTTGAGGAGCGTGTAGCTAAAAATACTCAAAGTAATAACAAGGAGATAAGTACATTAGAAGTAAGAACTCAACCTGAAAGGGCACTGGAACATTAGATGACAATCAAAGGCAAAGGATTATTAAAGAGGAAACAGATTGCAAAGAGACTCAACAAATTCTTTACTTCGGTATATTCACTGAAGAAGACAACGACCACATGCCCCAAACAGAGCCTATCTTTGTAGGGAGGGAAACTGAAGAATTAAGCCAGATAGAAATAACCAGGAAGGAGGTCCTTGCATGTCTTGTTAAACTAAATGCTAACAAATCACCAGGACCAGATGGCATCCATTCACAAGTTTTCAAGGAACTTAAAGATGAAAATGCTGAGGTCCTAGCCAAAATACATAATCTTTCCCTCAAATCAGGTGTTGTGCCTCAGAGCGGGATGATAGCGAATGTAACCAAATTCTTCAGAAAAGCATCCAGAGGCGATCCAGGAAATTACGGAGCGGACCTTCTATGTGTCCCAGGTAAAGTGATGGAAACTATCCTAAAAGATAAAATTAATAGGCATATGGAAGAAAAGGTGTGGCTGTAGGAGACCCAACATGGTTTCTGCAAAGGCAAATCATGCCTCACTAATCTTTTGGAATTTTTTGAGAGTGTCAACAAGCATGTGGATCAGGGAGATCCAGTTGACATTGTTTATCTGGACATTCAGAAGGCTTTTGACAAGGTCCCACACTAAAGGCTCTTGAACAAACTTGCCAGATGGAATCAAGAGACAGGCCTTCTCCTGGATCAGCAGTTGGGAAAGGGACAGGAAACAGAGAGTAGCACTAAATGGACACATATCCAAGTGGAGGGAGGTAAAGAGTGGGGTCCCCCAAGGTTCAGTACCGGGACCTCTGCTTTTCAATCTCCTCATAAATGATCTAGAAGTAGGAGTAAATAGCAAGGTAGCCAAATTTGAAGACAATAATAACTTATTGTAAATAGCAAGGTAGTAAATAGCAAGGTAGTAAAAATAGAGAGATTGTGAGGAGCTCCAGAGGGATCTCTTGACACTGGGGGAGTGGGCAAACCAGTGGTGAATGATCGTCAACATTACTAAGTGCAGAGTGATGCACGTTGGGGCAAAAAAAAACCCCAATTACATTTATAAACTGAACTCTCTGCAACAAACCTTGGTGTCCTAGTGGACAGCTCATTGAAGGTGTCAACCCAGTGTGCCGCAGCAGTAAAAAAAAAAAAAAGCAAACTCAATGCTAAGGATCATTAGGAAGGGTATAGAAAATAAGTCAGCAAGTGCCATTTTGCCTCTTTATAAATCTATGGTGAGGCCCCATCTGGAGTACTGTGACAGTTCTGGTCACCATACATCTAGAAGGATATTATGGACATAGAAAAAGTGTAAAGGAGGGCAACCATAATGATTAGGGGACTGGAACACCTTCCTTACCATCTGAGGCTGCAACAGCTGAGCCTCTTCATTCTTGAACCACAGTGCCTAAGAGGTGACCTGATTGAAATTTATAAAAGCATACACGGTATTGACAAAGGAGATAAGGAAAAAAATGTTTTCCCTATTGCACAACACTAGAACTAGGGGGCACTCCATGAAACTTTTGGGTGCTAGATCTCAAACAAATAAGTGAAGGTACTTTTTCACCCAGAGGATCACTGGTCTACGGAACTCCCTGCCAGAAGAAGTGATGACAGCTATCAGCCTTGACAGCTTTAAGAAAGGATTAGACAAGTTCATGGAGAACACGGGCATCAGTGGTTATAATTATGGATACCTAAGGACAACCTCTGGGTTAGAGAGACAGGCAGGATATCTCTCAGTGCCATTTGCAGGGAATCATAAGCAGTTGAAGACATCTGCTTGGGAATATCCTGAAGCAACTGGCCACTTGAGAACATCAGAGACCATCCTAGATATAATATTCACTCTTAAAATATCATTCTGCATTTTTCAGCATCTGCAGTGAGACTTGGATACAGGGGTTCTGCTGTACACCATTCCAATCTGAATTTCAGTCATTAACATGGGGATTGAAGTGTGCACCATGGCATTAGTGGTGAATATTAATGTATAAGCATATTCGTGACATTCTAGTTGCCCTGACGATATGTATAACATGTGTATGTCTAAGTTGCAGACACACATTTTGAATACTATGATTGTGAACCACTCTCCGGCCGCAACGAGGAGGAATCGGCACTCGTGCGCCTCGTTTCCCTGCAGAATGCCGATGGATCCTGGTCTCTAGATCCTGGCCTGGCCAGCATCCTAACCCTGAGCAAGGCAGAGATCTTGAACAAAATTCCTGCCCAGGTAAGTTTATGACAGGGCCTGTGCAGCATCTTTACTGTCCAGGGGATGTCCTGGTTCATGTGACTGAACACATTTAAAGAGGGCCCCTGATTGGGGATCAGAGCCAAGAATTGCAAGTTGCTCCTCCAGATAGATGGCTCAATTACTGCTGCTTCTAGGTGGGATGCCTTGTGTCTAGTTTAGTATTCCTTTCTGTTGTCATGGAGAGCCTGGTAAGGTCAGCAAGATTATGTGAGATTATTCAAAGGAGTATGAGGTTATCCAATGGAATACCACATGGAACCATGACCTGCTATCTTTAAGACCAGCCATGCATGATATTACATCACCACAATATAATATAACTCCCACCACCCACTGCAACACAAATTAGGAATCATCAGGAGTCTAAACCACAGAGCAGAGAGCATCCTCACCTCCACAGAACCCCAGAAGAAGGAAGACAGGCCTCTGAAGACAATACTTAAGGTCTGGGGATATCCAATGTGGGTCTTCAAAAAAGCAGTGTGTGTGTGTGTTTTGTGTCGTTGCAGTCATGGCCAACTCTTCGTGACCCCATGTCCATGGAGTATTTTTGACAGGAATACTGGCTTGCCAGTTCCTACTCCAGGAGCCTACAGCACCTGGTATTCCCTGGTGGTCTCCCATCCAAGTACTAACCAGGGCCGACCCTGCTTAGCTTCCGAAATCAGGCGATATCGGATGTACTTAGGGCATCTAGGCAGCTTCAAAAAGCAGTTGCCCGGCCCAAAATAAAAATGGATCAGCCTGAGACCCAGAGACAGAAGAACCTGGCCACTCCTTACATGGCTGGAGAGTGTCTGAAAAGATTAGAATTGTTTTAACGCTACATACCCATTGACTTCAAACCCACAAACACACTAAGGCAGTCCACCCAAAAGACCTGACACCAAAACACAAGAGGAGCAATATAGTATATACAGTCCAATGCAGTGAGGAGTGTGCAGACCTCTACATGAGGGAAACCAAGCAGCCATGAAGCAGGAGGATGTCCCAGCACTGTAGGGGGGACAGCTCAGGACCAAACTTAGCAGTGTAGCATCATTGATGGACAAAGGAAATTGATTCAAAGACAAGGATTTTAGAAATTTTATACAGAGGAGATGGGTGGTTTGAGAGAGGAGTCAGGGAAGCCATTTATTTATTTATTTATTTATTTATTTATATTTATATTTATATTTATATTTATATTTATATTTATATTTATATTTTTTTCTTTCTATACCACCCATCTGGCAGCGAGGTCACTCTGGGCAGTATGTATGTACTACAGAAAATCCCTCTCTCAACAGGGATGGAGTTAGGCATAATCTGCCTGCCATTTGTCATGCAGCCCTTTCATCGATCCCAAGACAAATCAGAAGCACTTCAAATTTCCACCAGGAAGGCCACTGCTAACAACATACAGAATTATACAAGGGATGGGTGAGATTGATAGAGGGAAGCTCTTTTCCCTCTCGCGCAATACCAGAACCAGGAGTCATCCCCTCAAATTGAGGCTTGAGGGAGTGAGAACAAACAAAAGAAAATATTTATTTAACCAGCATGTTACTAGTCTGTGGAACTCCTTGCCACAGGATGAGGTGATGGCATCTGGCCTAGATGCCTATAAAAGGGGATTAGACTGATTTCTCAAGGAAAAGTCCATTGTAGCTTTCGAGCCATGTTGGAGATACCGCTATCCCCAGGCTTTAAAAGTGTGTATCTCAGGGGAGTGGCATCAGGAGACAGGTATCTAGTGGTCTCCTGTGCTCCCAGAGGCATATGGTGGGGACACTGTGAGATACAGGAAGCTGGACTAGACTGGTCCTTGGCATGATCCAGCAAGGCTCCTCTTATGTTCTTATGTCTGACCTTTTGTCCTTCTCTCACCCTCAGGTGGCCAAGAACGTGTGGGCAACAGTATTGGCTATCCTGTGGCTCCATTCCAAGGCTTTGGAGCAGAAAGACGAGTGGGAACTCCTAGAAAGGAAAGCTCTCAACTGGCTTCACACAACGGCAGGTAAGAGCTTGTGAGGAAGAGCTGAGAACACAACACAAATGAAAATGTGCCTACCATTCGTCAGGTCAATTATCTATTATTTATTTTAGAGTATTTTTACCCCGCCTTTCTCCTTGGAAAAGGAAGGCTATAGCTCTTCATACATGGGGTAGAATTTATTTTTATTTTTTGTCTTAGATTTCAAAATAAATGTGATATGTCCTGCTGAACTTCCACCAATAGGGACCACCTGGATAATCATGACTAGGCCCGTTTGGCCACTGTTTGCATCGCCAGGTCAAAAGGAAAGCCTTATTCTCTGTTGTTGTTCTTCCTTCAAAAGATCCTTCTTTCGGCACTCTTGGGATAGCCATGTGTTCTTGGGCACAACAGAGCATCCCACAACTCCCAAATCCAATTTTTCACCCATTCTTGACATAACCAGCTTTATCATCTGAAAATGATGGGACTGGTGTGGAACCAGCCACTTGACTCAAGTGCTCTTATCAAGAATCCTAGGGCTGTAGAGAACGGGGTTTCAACCCCCCACCCTACAACTTGGCCATGGAAACTCAATGGAGGAGCGCAGCTGGTAAAAACACTCCTTAATTGAACTCCCAGCTTCTGGGATCACAGCCCGATACCTAAGCTACTGGGTTATACAAAAGTTCTTTCTTAACCACTCCAAGGCCTTCAAGTTAATCTGCTAATCAGGCACTCTGTTTAAAATGAGGTGAATTGTAAGTAGGTAACCTCCCTCACATATTACAGTGGTCCCCCGTCTTTTTGCGGTTCATAGACTGCTGTCCTGCTATATCGCAGGACCACAGTATATGAAAAAGGCCCCCTGAGGTAAGGGGCAAAGGCCTGTTTCAGGCCTCCTGTACTCACCACAGGCCTGGTGCTGCGCTGAACGGGCCTGCGAGGGCCTTCCCTCTCGGAGGCCTCAGAAATGATTTTTGGCGACTTGGAATGGTTCGCAGGCAAGCCTTTTTAGGGCCTCCAGAAGGCCCAGGAAGGCCCTTGCAGGCCTGTTTGGGGCCGCGCCAGTCCTGGGGTAAATACAAGAGCCCCCAGTTAGGCCCCCCAGCCCGAGGCGACCTGCATCTGCATATCACAGAATTTCAATTATTGCGGGTCGGGTCAGGTCCCTAACCCCGGCAATAGGCGGGGGATCACTGTATCCATTCTGCATGCCTGAGATGAGGTGTGACTGCCTCTGATAAACGACTGGTTGGCTGCTCCAGCAGAGGATGAAATGAAGTAAGTGGGCAGCATTGGCACTAGTAGCTAAGCCCATCTTTCTTCTCTTTCTCTCAATTTCTCTCCCTACAGCGCCTCACCTGGCGGAGTGTGTGAAAGCTGGCAATGCGCTGCTGGGAACCAGTGTGGGGCCCGAAACGCTGGGGGTCTGAAGTTGGCGGTGCAACCTTGTGGTCTCAACTGACGTTCCTACTTCTTTTCCGCCTTCCTGCCAAAAAGGACCCCTGCTGCATTTCCAAAGCATGACATGAGTGCCTTCTGATTTCTGAATATCTTGACTTGAGTTTTCTCTTGCCACAAAATGCTTCAAATCAGGAGGCCACTGTGGTCTTTTTGCATCCCAGCACTTTCCAAAGGAGCATATTAATATTTTTAAAGCCTTCCGTAAGGAAAACAACAAACACAGTACGACATTGCTGACAACCGGGGTTGGGGGGAGAGGAAGCACTGCATATCTAATTCAGGCTCATTTCCAGATATTCCTGATTATTGTTCTGCTATAACATTAAAGATACAATTATTGGTAGTTAAGCTTTTAATATGATCTCTTCTATACTGCTCAGATCCAATAAATGAAATAAATAATAAATAAACTGCAGCTTGCACCAGCCTGTTGATGTTTATTGATGGAGGGAATCAGCACATGGTGAATGCCCAATAAGACCTACCATTCGAAGACTAGAAACAAATAATTTGAGAATTAATGATAAATAAGAACATAAGAAGAGCTGTAGGGATCAAAATGATGATGATGGGATTCCTTGCTAGAGCCATGCTGGATCAGGCCAAAGGCCCTTCTAGTCCATCTTCCTGTATCTCACAGTGGCCCCACCAAATGCATCTGGGAGCACATGAGACTAGATATCTGTCTCCTGATACCACTCCCCTGCATCTGGCCCTTGAAGTACACTGGTTTTAAGACTGGAGATTACACACCTCCATCATGGTTTGTAACCTGTGATGGACTTTTTCTCCAGGACTCTGTCCAGTCCCCTTTTGAAGGCATCTAGGCCAGATGCCATCACCATATCCTGTGGCAGGGATTTCCACAGAATAACAACACGGTGGGTGAAAAAATGTTTTCTTTTGTCTCTCCTAGCCCTTGTTCTGGTATTTTGTGAGAGGGAGAAGAGTGTCCCTCTATCCACTTTACTCATGCCCTGGGGCACACAGCTTTTCACTTCTCTCCATTGTGAAAATTGCTCATTGATATCTACTCTCTTGCTCTTCTATGTGTTTTAAGATTTTCTCTTGGATGAAGCTTTCCACCATCTTCCCTGGGACAGATATAAGGCCAACTGGCCTGTATTTTCCTGGGTCTCCCCAACTTCCTTTTTTTAAAAAAAGAGACAAGTTGCATATTACCGTTAAGAGATCCACAATTTCATTTCTCAGTTCCTTGATAACCCTTGGTGAATGCCATCTGAGCCTGGTGACTTGTTGGTATTCAATTTATCAATTAAACCTAAAACATCCTCTCTTTTAACCTGTATTTGATTTAATTCTTTAGTCAAGAGGGGCTGTTCTGGCAGGGGAATCTGCCCACGTTCTTCTGTCATGAAGACAGATGCAATGAACTCATTTAATTTCTCTGCAATTTCCAAGTCCTCCTTTACTTCCCCTTTACCTCCCTCAGCATCCAGATGGCCAACTGGTTCTCTGGCAGGTTTTCTACTTCTAACATATTTAAAGAAGCTTTTATTATTTCCCTTTACAGTACATTGCTAGCCATATGTTCCTCGAAGTCTTTCTTTGCCTCTCTTATCATCTTCTTACATTTGTTTTGCCAGAGTTTGTGTTCCTTTTTATCATCGTCATTTGGGGAGGATTTCCATTTATCAAAAGACCTCTCCTGGACCTTGAGAGCCTCTCTAACTCTCTAACTCTGGCGCCCTCTTGGGTATCATACAACACTGACGTAGATAGAAGGATAATACAGTTTTAAAATATCACAATAAATCTTAACATACCTATTAATTCAGCTACAGCAACGAGGTACATAATGTGAGCGTCATGAAGATGAAAGTCAAGGTGGCTTATTTAATGTAGACAGGAGCTGGACGTCTTGAAGCCATTCCGGCCCATTTTCCACCACCAGATGCCCGTGGCACATAACAGAGTACCATCCCTTTATTCAGAATCAGTAGTGACTCTAAAAAGTAGTAGAACTGACAACATGGCCTTAGCATGCATATAGTTGTGGGGGTACAGTTGACCCTTTTTGGCCAATATTTTTCAGCCATGGTAAGTTGAGGAGAAGCAGGTTGGTGACATTCCCTCACCCTACACCATTCAGATGTGGCAGAAAAGAGGTTGAAAGTTGTATTAGAGGAGGAGCTGAGCAGCCTGCATGCCTAAAATGCTATTTCTGGTGGATTCAGATACTGAAAAATCCCACCACCCTACAAGCTTTCTTTTAATTTTGTTTGTAATCTGTGGGTCACAGTTAAAACAAGTTCTTGCCATTGTCTGCTGTATGTTTGGCAGGCCAACCTTTTAAGGATGGCGACAGACTACAGAATCGGTTGTGCAGCATGTTGGTCAAAGTCACTTGTTGAGTTTAATCACTAGATGGCATTGTTCTCCTGCAAAACATTAAAACCCTCAGCAATCCAAAGAGCTGTTAGCCCGGCTTCTGTGCAAATACACATACTATAGACAATGACTATTTGGTATGAAACATATATACCATTAAATATTATATTGCACACCTCATTCTGCTGCTATATGTCTGAAGAAGTGAGCATGTCCATGAAATGTTACATTAAATATGAGCTAGTCTTTAAGGTGCCACTTTTTTGTCTTTTTTTTTTGTCTTTGATTTCCCCCCCTGGAATTCTTGCACAGACTAACACGGCTACCTTCTCCGAATCTTCTAAGAAAGTGCTGGACATGTTCAGGAATGAGGAATATGCCTTTTAGTTGGAATTATTTCAGAATCAAATCACACTCATTGAGACATTCATAAGATCAACCTGACTTCAAAGAAAGTGATCTGAAGATTCATTTGCATTTGAATTTGGAGGGACAAGGAGACATATCCATGGCCCAGTCTGATAATCAAAGCTTCTGACATGGCTTCCAGATCTCTTTCCTCCCCCCACCCCCACCCTGGTGTGTTTGAGACTTCAGTTTGGATAGCAGAATGAATCTGGGGGAGTTTCAGCTCTTCATCACTAAACATCCACAAACTCACAGGGTGACTTCAAAATCCTTTCAGTAATAAAACCTGATTTATTCTAACTTTCAAAGGCAATTGTTCAGTGGTTCTTAGGCAAAATTGCATTGTCTGCTTATATGCATCCTTATCTCCAAGTGGAGAGGGGCTTATTTCCAAGTGGACCCAAGGCAGTCATGTCCAAACTTCGGCCCTCCAGATGTTTTGGACTGCAACTCCCACAGTCCTTTGCCATTGCAATCTAAGCTTAGAATTCTGGGAACTGTGGTCCAAAACATCAGGAGGCCTGAAGTTTGGACATGCCTGACCTAAGGCTTTCTTCTTCTTCTTCTTCTTGCGAATGGCACAGGCAGCTCCTTTTTCCTTCTGCCCATAACATTCACCTCTGCTGTACAGCAACAAACCCACATGATTCTGGGTTCTGCTAAGCAAAGCACAGGCTGCCCCTCATATACTCTACGTTCATCTCTCAAGGGCTACATAAAACTTAAGACTGCAAGTATATAAGCTCTGTCAAGTGTACCTTGGGTGGGCGGGGCATATGTAGCCTCCATATTTAAATTGTAAGGTGCCCAGAGAGTGCTTTAACCACTACGACAGTGGTTCCCAACCTGGGGGTCAGGACCCCTTTGGGGGTCGAATGACCATTTCACAGGGACTGCCAGGAGCCAGTGAAGAAAAAGGCACAAACAGCTTGGGGGGGGGAGAAGGGGGGGAAAGAGTGAGTTACAGCTTGATAGGTGGAAGGGGATGTCAGTCAATGGCACCGGCTGCTGCAATTGGCTGAGGGTGCCTGTAAAGGGAAGTTCTCTGTGGCACCTGCGGCAGTGGCCTGCCAAAAGGGGCTTGTGGCCTCTTCCAAGCAGGGCAAGAGGTCACCACAACATGAGGAACTGTATTGAAGGGTCGCGGCATTAGGAAGGTTGGGAACAACTGCACTACGGGATAGTATATAAGCTGCATACTTTGCTTTTTTTTCTCTCCCCCTCATACACCAGTGGGCTTATTTGGTTTGATGGGTCACAAGGCCAAAGACATAATCATCACTTCCATATCCCTGCCTTGATGCAGCACTCCACCAAACTCAGGCAGACCTGTCACCATGACTGTCAGCTTGTCATGGACTGTTCTTAACAAGCTCTATTCAGAACATACAGCTAGAAGAATCAGCCTACATTTTGTATTATTGAAACTTAATGTGCAGTCTGTGCTTTCCAGCTTCATTTTTCTTGGCACACGATTTAGCCTTTCTTGCCATGCAAAGCTACACAGCCTGCTTTTAAATACCTCAAAACTGCCATCATGTCCTGCTTAGTTTTCCTTCCAGTTAAACACGCCGAGTGCCGTTGTAACTTTTTTTTTGTAAAATGCATAGTTGCCAGATCCTATATTGCTTTAATGAACTGTGTCCCCAAGCCTTTTTTAAACAAAATCTCCTCACAATGTGGCAATCAGACCTTGTCATAATATTTCAACAGAGACTTTGTCAATGCCCAATGGACCACCCTTAGGTTGCCACCAGGTCAGACATTGACCAGCCTGCTTGCTTGCTGAACGTTTGAATGAGTTATACATCCAATAGGTGCCATTCAGGTTTGCAGCCATTTGTTAATCCAAGCAGGCTAAAAGTGATACTTTTAGCTACATTCCCCATTTCAAGCACAACACTGTTAAAACATACTATATGGTGGTTCTTGAGCAGGTGTTTTTGTTGTTGTTTGTTTGTTTTTGTTTTTTGGCAGCAGGGACAGGCTGCAGGTTTACATTCTGGTTCTACATTTACATTACCTTGGGTAACCTAAGTGTTCTGGGACTGCAACTCCCAGGAATACCAGTCAGCACAGGTAGTGGTGAAGTCTTCTGGGAACTGCAGTCCAAGAACACCTGGGTTACGCAAGGTTGGGAAATACAGCTATAGACTTTAACCTAGAGCCCTTTTCTTGTTATATAAGAAAATGCAACAAAATGTTGCAGTGTGTAAAAAGGACTATCTGTTTAGTTTAGGCCAGTGATTCTCAACCTGTGGGTCCCCAGATGGTCCTGGACTGCAGCCCCCAGAAGTCTTCATCACTAGGTGAGCTGGCCAGGATTTCTGGGGTTGCAGTTCAGGAACATCTGGGGGCTCACAGGTTGAGAACCACTGATTTAGACTATCTGAAAACCATGCCACCATTTTAGGACTACAAAGCTGGATGCGACCCTTTGGATCATCAAGTCCACCTCCTGTCAAGGAGGGAAAGTGAGGAATTGAACTCCCAATGTCTGGTTCCTTTGCCAGATAAATAAACCACTGAGCTATACTTCAGTTCCACAACTAGAAAGCTCAGTTTCATTCCTCTCATCCCAGTGCTCCAAATTTCTAACTGGTATACAACCTTTTACGGATACCAAAACATATTTTGTCCTGAAATGCAGGGAGGGAAGGGAAATCCTTTGAATTTTTGTACTTGTACAAACCTCAGTATCTCCCCTGATATGGTCATTGGCCCCTCTTGTTCCTCACTTCTCAACGTGGGTGAATAAACTCCAACCTCCCTGGTTCCTCCCACACCTCTGGATGCCATGTTTCATGAGCGGCCCTGAGGCCTCCAACACCCCTAACTGCAAAACTTTTGAAAGAAATTGGTCACTACAGGACATAAGGGGGGATTTTTCCAAATGCAAAAACAGTCCTTTTAGAAGAATAATATTATCAACATGGTATGGAGATTTCTCTCTCTCTCTCTCTCTCTCTCTCTCTCAAATTCCTGTCCTGGTAGAACTTCCCACAAGTTCACGATTTAAGATTTTTTTAAAAAAAAGTTCACATTTGTGTTCTTTTTCCAATGTGAAGTACCTCTTTTTATATCACATGAATTTCAGTGGCGGTTTTGTACTCTCATTTAATTAAAATGGACTTTAATTTTCATCCTCTTATATATATATTTTGCAGTTTCTCCCAGTTTTGTGTCATATGTAAATGGGATGAATCCATTCCCAGTTTCTTTAATAAGTAATCCCTGGCATGTGTTGATGGGCACCAAACCTTCTTCTCAACCAGACACTACTGTTTCATTATTTGCTGTTCTTTGGGTGTGACTTTCCACCGTGTTGTGTGGTGTTGTAACACTTTCTAAACCTCATAGCTCCAGCTGGCATGTAAAAATCTCTAATGGAACCATGCAAACAGCTTGCTTATGTCAAGATATCTTACATTATTCTTGACAACAAAATCCCGACAGACTTGGAAATTACATTGGCATAGCATAAGATTGGGACATTCTTATTTGTGATTGCCAGTGCTGCTTTCTTAAGACCTTTCAACAAAGCCTCAATAGTGTAAGGAAGACTGAGCTGAGCACTGGGTCCGCAACACACTCTGGACCAGGTGGGACAGGGAAAACATTTTAGACATCTCTGGGGATGTGAGTTTTTTTTCCGAACCACCGTGTTTGCAGTTCTCCTCAGGGATCTTTCATTACATTGGTTCCCAACCTTGAGTCTCCTGATGGTATCGGACTTAAAACTCCCTGAAATCTTGGACAGTGCAGGTAGTGATAAAGGCTCCTGATAGTTTTAGTTTAAGAACAGCTGTGGAGCCAATGCTGGCAACCACCGCATTAGGACATAAGAAGAGCCATGCTGGATTAGGCCAAAGGCCCACCTAGTCCAGCTTCCTGTATCTCACAGTGGCCCCACCAAATGCATCTGGGAGCACATGAGACTAGATATCTGTCTCCTGATGACACTCCTCTGCATCTGGTCCTTGAAGTACCCTGGTTTTAAACCTGGAGATTACACATCTCCATCATGGTTTGTAACCTGTGATGGACTTTTCAATCCCCTTTTGAAGGCATCTAGGCCAGATGCCATCACCACATCCTGTGGCAGGGAGCCATATTAGAGCAGGGCCAAGTTCCAGCCTCTAAAGGCACTGCCTTCATATGCCATTTGTCCAGAGCAGGTGGTTCTTAGTGGTGTAACACATCTGAACAGGGAGTGTGTCCTTAGACTCAGCTTAGGTGGTGCCCAATGAGAAACCATCTAATATCCACTCTTGCCTATCTACACGGTTTCTTCAGCTGGGCTGTCTCACAGAGAACATACTTAACTCTGATCATGTGCAATTGTGGATTTTAAAACTACAGAAAACGACCCCTTCTGGGTGCTTATGAAATTGATACAGCTGGCAAGCCGAACACTGGCTTAATAGTAAGCGAATGACTCCATGACCTGGACAAAGGCAGCAAAGGCGGCAGGAGTTAATTCCTCACTCGTGCAAAACCGGATGTTCCAAGAGCAAGGGAGGATTTTTCATCCACCTCCTGACAAATACTTGCACAAGCAGACTTAAGAGCCTAACAGGCTCAGGAAGAAGCTCGTTCAAGGAACTGACCCACCCCACCCCCTTCTTTTGCCACCCCTCTGTTCCAGAATCAGGGCAACCAGCTGGCTCCAGGCGAACAATTCTAGGGCTTTCCCCCCTTCAGCTTTGATTGCGGGGCAACTTGGGGGTGCTAGAAGGGTGGAATAGATCCGGCCCTGGCCTGCTGCTCTTGGACGCTTGCCTCTCAGTGCCAACGCATTTCCAGGCTTGAAGCCAGTTCCTTTTGGACTGGCATTCTACCCCCCCCCACTGTCCCCAAATTGCCATGGCAACCATCCCCACAGGGAAGCCTATCCAGCTTCCCTTCACACCCCACACACCCAACCCCACACTAGAGAGGCCTTCCCTCGGCAGAGCACCCCTTGACCCAAATCTCCGCCAACGGGGAGCCTCCTCAGGGGGCCAGGTCACTGCTGAAAAGAAGGGGATAAGGGAGCTGCTGTTTGTCAGGCCTGCATGTCCCACGCCTTGGCAGGCCAGCTCTGGCTCACAAAAGGACATTGAGAAGTCTCCTTCACTCCCTCACACACACATACACACAATCCTTCCACAGCACTTGGGCCTTTTGTTCCCTTCACTGGGAAAAAAGTCGCCTCACCCAGAGTCTTGGCTCAGGGACCGGCCAAAGCCTCACACGGGTGGGAGGAAGTGGGGAATTGAGGTTGTTTTGTGTGGGGTTTTTTGTTGTTGTTTCTGCAAGGGCAACTGCTAGGCTGACGCTTTGCTTTGCTGGGCCTTGAACGGCTGTGTGAGGAAGAAATTCAACAGGTGATGGTTTCTGCTGCTGTACCATTGAACTAGTGTCTGTCATTTAAGCTGTTTAAGGTTCAGGAAGCCTGCCAGGAAGGGGAAGGTTTGTTCCTCAAAAAGACCCTTCATACCCAGAATTTTCTTCTTCTTCTTCTTCTTCTTCTTCTTCTTCTTCTTCTTCTTCTTCTTCTTCATCATCATCATCATCATCATCATGCTGCAAAGCCAGAAGGGGCCCTAAGCCACTGAGCTGTCCAGTAGTTCTCTAAGCTCCCAAGGAGATTCGAACTCAGATCATTAGATTCAAAATCCGGAGTGCTCACCATTAGACCATGGGACCTGCTATCACACACCATGGGCTCCACATCTTATACCGAGCCCAGTAGTGACTTCTGTTTTATATGGCTATACTCTTCATATATTTGAAATCTGAAAATCCCTGTTTTATATTTTATTTATTTATTTATATTTATATTTATAGACTGCCCGACTTTCCACTAAAACCTTAAGAAATTATTAGAAGTATAACATGGTGGCGTGAAAAGAAACTGATGGCTAGGCAAAAACAAAACAAAACCAACAAACGTTCAACCTCCATGAGTCGCCAAAAGCAGCCTGGAAAAGCCAAGTTTTTGACAGTTTCCTAAAAGCTGAGAGGGCTCCAAAGTCCTAATTTCACTAGGAAGCCAATTCCACCATATTGGACCAGTGATTGAAAAAGCACGGTTCCGGGTGGAGGTCTTACGAGCTTCCCTAAGAGTAGCGATTCTCAGCAATAGGACCTGTGATGTTCTGGTGGGCCGGGCCAAAGTTGATCTTGGGATGATACACTCTGTCAGATATTCTGGACCCAAGCCATGGAGGGTTTTGTAAATCAAAACCAATACCTTGGGACTTATTCAGGAGGCAATGAGTAACCAATGCATTTGTTATTCGGGAGGCACCAGGTAACCAATTCATTTGTTATGTTTCAGCTTCGAAGTACTCCAAGTAGCATTTGTCACATACTGTATCTGTCTCAGGACAGAATACACAACAGCAGATGACTAGCTGACGTCTGAACATGTGGCAACTTGCAGCTAATTTTTACACCTGTGGAATCATGCTGGCGTAATTCTTTTGGCTGAATTCCAATCACTAGCTTTCCTCCATAGGGCTCTTCAATTTTTTTTACCCAAATAAATGTGGTTTGGGGCTTTTTTGAGGATAGCAAGACAACAAATATCCTCTTCATTAAAATAGAATACTACCATCTTCTGCCTAAGTCAGTGTTGGCGAAACCTATGGCACGGGTGCCAAAGGTGGCACTTGGAGCCCTTTCTGTGGGCACCCAACAGCCATATGTATTCAGGTTAAATTGCTGTATTGGCACTTTGCAAAAAGTGAGTGGGGTTTGAATCGCAGTTTGGGCACTCGGTCTTTAAAAGGTTCACCATCACTGGCCTAAGTGCATCCAGTCATTAATATTACAGTTACATTCCACATGGGGAAGGCATTACAAAAGTTTGATGATGATGATGATGATGATGATGATGATGATGATGATGATGATGATGATGATGATGATGATGATGATGTTATCGTTGTGCTGGTTTAAATAGTAATGTGCTGGTTTTGACTCCAGTAAAGTACAATAAAGTGATTAAAGTGTGTTCAGGAATAGCTAATCTAAATAGATTCTTAGCACCACTTAACATGGAGCTCTGGCGTCTAGGGCCTTTCACTCTTCAAAGGACAAATGGGATTCCTGTAATACTTTTATAGAATGTAGAATATCAGGGGCTGAAGCTTTTTCTCATTGCTGCCAAAATCCTTCCCTCTCCTCGCAACCAGTAAAAACATTCTCTTTTGCATCTGGCTGCCCTTCTTTTAAAACAGAAGGTCTGCCAATTCCAGGATCACGACCCTCCACTTTCCCTGCTTTAACCACAAGGCCCTTCTTACTTCTAAATAATACGCTTCTGTTACTTGATCTGGAGCCGCTGTCCATCCTCTGCTGCTTCCGCCACACACTCATTTACCATCACAACTTCATCAGCATTCAGTGCAAAGGGTGCAGAGGACGGGTAAGTTCATTAGCCACCCAGCTACAGCAGGGTGGTTAAACTGAGTAGAGGAAATGCATTCCATTTTAAAAGTTTCTCCTGATATTGTATGTCTCTCATCTTACAAACCACCCACCACAAAGCATGTTAGGCCCAACATTTACCTAGCAAGTCTTGGAAGATGGCTCTTAAAAGACAGCCCTCCTATTGGCTCTGCCCGCTAGGTAACACTTTCTTCCCTGTCTACCCAGGAAGGCAGAATTGCCATCCGTCGTTCCTCCTTTAACTCCCTGCCTCCTGTTTCAGAAAAGAACACAAGGGGTTCAGATAACTAGCACACCCACTCCTCCTCTAAAATGGAGGTCCCTTTTATGCCCCGGAAAAAGCGGGTTCCATCTCTAGACCAAAAGAGGGATTAGCTCTCCCTTCTAACTAGTGTGAGGTTAAGTGTGTTTCAGGGCTTGCTGTAAGGGCGGGCATCTCCCACACCCCATGCCTGCTCCGGTGTCTCTTTAAATCAGGCCTTGTTCCCCTCCGCGCTGTGCCAAGTGTCCTATTTTTAGAGACACTCCTTGTCTCCAACCTGACCCCCCTCGGCTTGTTTTGCACCTTCCCTTGCCAGCTTCTCTAAGTTTAGGCCAAGCAGGGCCAGGAGCCCCAAACCAATTTCTAAAACCGCCTCCCCTTGACATTGTCCCTCCCTCCCTATCCACGCAGCGTTGCATCCTGTCCTGTTTTCATAGGGAAGTTCCCCTGAAGGTGTCCACAAGATCACCTTGAGGTCTGGATCCCTGCATGGGTGCACCCTCGGGAATTCACCACCCAGTCTCCTGATGGCCCTTCTCGGAAGCAAGCTAGGCTGCTGCTTCCTCCTTTCCTCGGTCAGCCCAAACGGTTCCCCCAGAAACAGCAGGGTATTATCTCCTGCTCCTTGCTTTCAAAGGAACATTTCTCTTACAGACTGCCTATTGCCCGATGCCCAGAGAGAGCTCTGCTCTTTTCTTTGGTCGCACCCCTTTAAAGTTCAAGAGCAGGCGGGAGGAGAAAAGCGCCGAAAGGAGGCTGATATCTTGGCTATGCTAGATGGCGGGCCAAGAACAACGTGTCCTAGAAGCGAGTAAAAAGGGGAGGGATTGGGGTGGGGGTGAGGATGTGCAAGAATAGAGGAAGAGTGGAGGAATTCTCTGGAAGCAGCAGTCTAGAGTCAGGTCCGTCTTTGTGAGAACAGGCATCAAGAACTGGCTCGACCTATTTTTGACCGCAGAATTCACAGCCATCCATGCAATTAGGGCGTCAAACAATGATACAGAGAGCATGTTGTTAGAAGTGGGAATTCCATAAGTGCTGAAAGACATTTGCCTGTCATAGCAGGAGTGTTTCTAAGCTGTTCTCCAGTCCTTCGGCTTGCAAAGTCACTTGCTTTGTTCTGTGACTGGTCACTGGGAGAAACATTTTTGACCTATAGTGTGAGCTTGGAGGATTAAAGATTTATTATGGACACTGCATATGTGGTGGAGGTACCATTTGGGTTTTCTCCTTCGAGTGACCTTGTGCCAGCCCTAATGGAATGGGCTCTAGTTCTGCATTTGGCCTATTACAGATCGTAGCAGGACAGACTTGGCCCTCAAACCTTTTATAGGGAATCCCACCACTACTTTTTTTTTAAACTATGGAGGCATGACCCAGTTTTCATTGGAGAAGATTGAAACTAGGCTAGTATGGTACTTGGTACACTTAATTAAGAGTCTATATTCACACCAAATTTATTCCCACCATTTGACATATGGTCTGCTCATAACAAGTGTTCATCCAGCTTCTCTAGCATAATTAAATCTAAAATTTCTAAATGCACATACACGTGCAGGTGTGTATGTACACACATACCTCAAGCTTCTACAGCAGTGGAGCAGGAGATGGCTGGTGGTCCTGTTACTAGAATTACTGCTACATCAATCAACAACAGCTGTTTTGCTCCTGTAAGTGGATTTTTGTAAACGGTTCCCTTGTATTTAATGGGGAATACAGTACTAACCCTATATAAGAGGGCACTTAGGCTGTGTGACAGTTTACATTAGAAAGAAAGAAAGAAATTAAGAAAGAAAATGAATGCAAACATCTTCATAAAAAGGAAGCACAGAAGCCACTATAGTACAGACTAAACTCAGCCAGAAGGTGGAAATAAGCATCTTTTCTCAAACCAGCTTTCTTTAGATTTTTTTAAACTTACCATCATCCTTGCACATTGGCAACACTGACTGAGGCTGATGGGAGTGGCCAGCCAAACATCTGGAGGGACCCAAGTGGAGGAAAACTGCCTACAGCTTACCAGCCAAAACCCAATCAATTCTGCAAAGGCTTACGGGCTTATGCAGTAATTCCCAAATTGTTTGTCATGAGAAAGTGATTAACAATGCAATCCTATGCATGGCTACTCAGACATGTGTTCCACTGGGTTCAATGGAACTTACCCCTAGAAAAGTGGGTATAGGCTTTCAGCCTAAACAATAAAAAGTGTCTCAGAAGCCCAAAATACCGATTTGCAAAGAAGAGTGTCCTCTATACTTCTGTATGATTGACTGTTCTAACCGGGCCTCCTTTCTGTTAGCTTTTGAGGCAGAAGAGATGAGTAGAACAAAAGCAATGAAGTTTTCGGCAGTTCTGTTTGTTGTTACTGTTAGAGGCAGTGAAGTCCAGTTTTGCTGACCCCATGACTCTCCCAAAAGTCCTGTCATTAATAGCCTCGCTTTAGCTGTTGCAAACTCAAGGTTGTGGGTTCCCTAATAGAGTCAAACCATCTCATATTTCGTCTTCCTCTTTTCCTGCTGCCTTCAACCTTTCCTAGCATTGCGCCTTTCCAGTGAGTCTTGTCTTCTTGTGATGTGCCGAAAATATGTACTGGATTATAATTTATCCAATAATTTATGATGGACAGATGTTGCAGAATTTGCATCCAAAGTAGAAGGGGCACCTCTGTTGTCTCAGTGTGGGCTTTTGGTCTGATTCTTTTCAGTCAGAAGTCATTGTCAGAGAAGTGACTCACAAAAATACATAAGAGGTTCAGCAATCCTTTACAAGTACAGTAGTTGCAGCTCCCCCTTTCGTGCTGTAATGTAGAGTTAGGAAACTTGTGGTCTGTTAGGTTTTCTTTAATTACAAATTGCATCACCGCCTCTGCTGGGACTGATGGGAACTGGAGCAGAACAGAATTTGGGAGACTCACAGATGTTCCACACCTACTCCAAACCCAAGGTTTTCTACTAGGTGTAACAGTAAAATATGCACCGTTTAAGCCAAAGAGTAATTCTGAGCTCTCAGAAGTCTCAAAAACATTGCCTTCACTGGAAAGCCTGCTGAAAGAGACGGAGCCTTACAATGTGCATTGTTTTCTGAGCTGCAATACTAAAAAAAAACATCAAAAATTCCGCATGACTGTTATATCCATAGTTATGGATATAATGCAGCTAATTCAATACCTCTGGTTGCCAATCTTCTGGTGACAAGTCCTCATACTGTTTGTTTTCACAGACCCAACAACTCCACTCTGCGTTTCCTTCTCCCTTTCGCCAGTCTGTATTTACATAAGATGAAGATCACCTGAAAGCTTCCGACAGATACTTCTGCAGTGCTTACACAAGGGTTCGAGGGCTTTCTTCTATAGTTTGTTGCCAGAGAGGAAGCATGTGTGGAACAGAACATTCTACATCTGCTCTGGAACCAGCTGGAAATGGTGCTAATGTTGTGTAATGGACTGAGTGAAAGACTGGGGCTCTGGAGAACTGGGTTCCAATCCCGACTTGGGCATGGAGACTCACTAGTTTTACCTGTTTTACTGGGGGAGTAGGTTTTATCTGGTGAAGTGGAACTGGTAAAACCACTCCTCAACTATCTGACTTGCCTTGAGGGTTCTATTAGGGTCACTATAAGTCAGTTCCAACTTGATCGCACAGAACACACGCAAGCTGGTTCTAAGACAATTGCCATGGAGTTTGCCATTTGAAGTAGAACCTTCTAGAACAGTTGTCTGAAAGTGCAATCCAAATCCAGAGATATGTTGGCCATGATGGGTTTGGAATGGGCAAAAGCTTTTTGTGCCCTGAAAAGTGTCTTGATGTAGGCTGTTCTCAAATCTGCTGGCTGAACTCAATCTGTCAGCACAACGGCTGTGCAAGCTGACACCAGCCAGCAGACGAGCCCAATAGGGACAGGACGTGGAAAGAATGGGGCAAAAGTTAGGTTACACCTGATCCAAACCCCTCTCAGTCGAGACTCACAGCTACTACACTTACACAAAGTAAAACTAGGATAGTCCTAAGTAATGTTCAATCCACCCACGCTGGGAGAGGTTTAAATTCAGCACAACCTGTTTGCCAAATGCCACTTCAGACATCCCAGAATTGCACCCTTAGCCTTCAAAATCCCAGGATCACCTCCATGCCACTTGGCAGTGGGTAGTGTTGAACTTTGTAGAGAAACAATTCTAAGGATAAGCCGGAAGATGAGGACAGACGAGGAAGGAGTCCCAAACCTAGCAGTTGTAATTTGGTAATTTATTCACTGAGCCAAAAAAAAAAAAAAGATCAGTAGAAAACTTGTACTATTTCATAGTTTCATATATTTACATTCGTCTGTGTTTACATATTAGTGTCTAGTAGATAATCGAATATCTTGAAAAGAAGAATGACTGATTGGTGCCCTTTCCTATGCAGCAGCAAAATTATAAACATAATAACTTGCAATTTACTTTTTATGGTACCCCAAAATCTGCCGCCAGAGACAGCCAGCCTGCTCCTGGGGGCCAGATCCACTGGAGTCAGAATTGTTCTATAAAAGCTGTCCTGTTGCCCCGAAAGGCACAAGAGGAATGAAACAGTGAATCATGTACCTTATTAAATATATAATGTGCAATGTTACATCTTCTTTGCAGCTGATTCTTGAGAAACCCGAACTATGTTTATTCTCTGATCACCATTTTGAATAGAATGGTTCCTTTGGATTCTTGTTTAAGTCATCTTGATCTTTTTCATAGTAACAAATCTTGTAAATAAGTAAAATAAATAATGGGCTGGGCATTTGTCCCTCTCTATAAAAAGAAATGTCTCTTCCACTGGTTTGCAGATTCTGTGCTGGGTGTGCAAAGTATTCCTTAACGTCAGGAATGCCAGGACTCCACAGCTGGCCTCAAAAAACCTGCTACCCATACCCAGATATTTGTGTAGGAGATAGTACTAACTGTTTACCCAGTGTTGAAAAGAAAGCATTGTCCATATGTTCTGACTCTGAGATACCCACACCCTATGAGTTTGTGGGAATTGTCACGGGAGATGACCCACGCTACCATCTCTCATAACCAGATCTTTGGTATCACTCAATGAAACCAAATACTGGGGTCAGGAGAAGTAAAAATAAGTTCTGTCCTCTTGCAGCTCATAGTTAAAATTTGAAGATTCGCTCCCACACGGTGCAGCTCCTGCAAAGAGGACACAGAAATGTGATTTTCAGCACACAGGGCTTACATGTAAAACTAGATCTGACTGCAACTTCCACACAACTATGAAAGGTGCTGTTCTTGTCTTCAGGAAGTGGAGACATTAGTTCGACATGTTGTGATAATAGCCACCATCTTGGATGATATTGAAGGGGATTTGATAATTTCATGGAGACTAGCCATCATGATGTCTGCATGGTTTTCTTTAATATCAGAGGAAGTTTGCCTCTCAAGTGCCTCGCAATATCAGCTGCAGGAGAAAAATGTCTCATGCCCTGAGAACACTGGAAGAAATAGACCTCTGTTCTAATCCAGCAAGGTCCTCTTGTATTCTCATATACACTACAATGAAACTTTACCCCAGGTCAGCACCAAACTAGCTATCACTTTTAATGCCTTTAATTTATTTTAAAAGGAGGAGAAGAGGGTTTGTTTTGTTGCAAATGGTTTCATTTGAGGAGAGGGCATTGATCAGGAACATAATCAGGACAGTAATGGAGGCAGAGGCCGATCAAGGAGGTTTTCCTCAAAGCAAGACCAGCTTAAAAAGAAGGCTCTTACTCAGGACCTCTGCAAGAATTAATAAAGTTAAATTCTCCTCTCTGTTCTTAGTGTGACACACATACCCCATTTTCAGCCATACTTAGCTGATTCAATGGAGGGGGAGGACTCCTTGGTATACTTGGGACACACAAAGACATACTTAAATTGCATAGTATAGCCTTCGGTTTAGGCTTAAGGTCAGTCTCCACAACACACTTGGTTATTGTGGTCTGAGTTGAGGCAGCCTTTAATAGCCGTGACTCAGAGGAAGCACCTTCAGGGTCTCCTCCAAAATACTTGAACAAAGAAGCCATGAGGGCCCTAAAGGGTGCTCAGAAATGGAGCACAGAGAAGTGTGTATCTTTGGCTGATGACAATCCCACACTAGGATTTATCCAGGATGCAAACAGTGCGCAGGCTAACAGGTTTGACCAGACAGGCATGCCAAAAGAATGTGCCAGGCAAAACAGTCCCACCCAGGCTTGTCAGGGAAAAAAGCAACATTTAAGTGGGTGGGTGAGGAACAAGACGCTGCCACTAGCTGTAAGATGTGAGAAAAAAGAAGCTCCAAGAAAAGGAGATTTTTTTCTGAGGCTTTTGGCTGCCTGAATGGTAGTTTTATGTCTCGGCAGCATTCGGTTATACCATATTCACATACACTTTACCATTGGGAAAGGCATGTGGATAGACATTTCCAATTATAGCAGGACTTGTGACCCACCCAGTGCAACACATAGCCAGGTAATGGCCACCTCCCAGGATGAGGAGATTTGGTTAGGGCTCCTGTTTGAACTTGGATCCAGTGGGGGGCAAAGACGGTGTACTATCAGGCCACAACAAATGTATGGTAGGTTCTGAATTCATCATCTAGCTCAGTAGTTCTCAACCTGTGGGTCCCCAGATGTTCCTGGACTGCAACTCCCAGAAATCCTGGCCAGCTCAGCTAGTGATGAAGACTTCTGGGTGTTGCAGTCCAGGAACACCTGGGGACCCACAGGTTGAGGACTACTGATCTAGCTGGATACAAATTCCTCAGGTCTATGTTGGGGTATCAACAGTGATCAGGAGAGAACTTGGGAGTATAGAGTTCAGGAGGATAACCATAATTCTAGGGAGTGCAGAATCATAACAAAGGCGGACATTTACAAGGTCATGTAACCAGTTATTATTTATTACAACATGCTGCCTTCAGAAATCTCTGGGTAGTTTCCATGATCGTGCCCTTATCCCTTTGACTCTCAAAACAGTCTTATGAGGTAGGATGGATTGAAAAAGCACTGCGCAGTAGGCACAGGTCGGTAAGCCAACTTTTGAGGTTAGAGAGTGATGCCCTTTCTATTATGCTTTTTTGGTATTAATAGCCTGCCTTTCTGTACCAAAGGTGTGCACAGTGTGTGTGTTTGTGGGTGGGTGTAAACAAAACAACAGTTTGAAGGCAACTTCCAAAATAGCCACAGCTGCAATAAAAACAAAGGGTGGAATTAAAAGAAGCAAGGAACACCAGATCAAAAAAAGCACAGGCTCTCATTAAACAATTCCCAACAAAATATAACCGTTCTTACTATCCACTTCAAAGGTGGGGGAAAAGAGGCTGAATGAATCTCCTTCAGGATGCTGTTCCATAATTTGAGGACAACTGTTCAGGAGGCTCTTATAGCCACGGATCTATAAACACTTGATGGGCCGCTATGTACCCATGGCAGTACATTCGGTAGTACAAGCACTCATTATGACAGCTCCCATAGCTACGCTCCAAGGTAAATCCAAAAATGCAAACATCTGTATGTTGAGCTATATCAAGCGGTCAGTTTGAACCATTTCCATCCTTACTGTGGATGTTTTTAGGTATTTGAAAAGCTGATGGGTCTTAACTGCTTGTCCGCAAACAAGCCACCTTAAAGTATTTTCATTATATGAGGTATAATTCATAATAGCATATTACTGCCAAGAAAATCTATTCCTCCCACCCCACCCCCATAGCTACTCGGTGGATTGCAACTAAGCTTAGAGGGAACAGATGGCTCCAAATAGCGGAGGGTAATACCATTATTTCTGATGGTACTGTGATTCTGAGATTCTGGAGTCCACCACACCACTGCACAGAAGTGGATGATTCCCATTGGAAGAAAGTAAAGGGGGACTTTTAATGGCTTCTATAGGATGGGGTTAAACCTGATAATCAGGTCATAGGATTACAAAGCAGGGATTTGATTCTTCGCCTCCTTTATCCCTAGACTAGAGCAACACTTCTAAAAATTAGATCCCAAAGGCTCAGTTTCAGATAACTGTTGTTTTTCGGGCTGCTTGGCCGTGTTCTGGAAGTTCTTCTCCCTGACGTTTTGCCAGACTCTGTTGCCGGCATCTTCAGAGGCCAATGAACTCAGGGAACTAGGATATCCCACTCACTCTATACCCCATAGCACAGAGAGAACTCCTAGTTCCTTGAGCGCCTTGCCCTCTGAAGATGCAGGCCACAGACTACATCGCTCAGTTTCAGATTTGCTTTCAAAAACTAGAATATTTTCCTTCTTTGAATGGTTTTATCTTCCCAATTAGAGGTGTTGTTGATAGAAATTGTGCTAAGTGGGTGTGTTGGTGGGGGAGAGGAATCTACTCAGTTTGGCAAATTGCTTTGAGAAGAATCCACAAATGTTGACCTCTTTCAAAGATGGCAGGGACTTTGGTTGAAAGAAAGCATAGCACGTTTGGAAAGCACAGGGATTGTTTGAAGTCACTGACTGAATCTGGATACCCTGTAGCTAATTTAAAAGAGGGAGTGACCAAAGAGAAAGAACGCGGTTTCTTCCTAAGAAACCAAACCATCAGTCTTTGAAACTCATGTCTTTATGTAAGAATACCCAAGAGCATGTGCAGAGCGTTTCAACAAACGCCAAAACGTCTGTGAAGATTCTCAGTCAAACAAACGCCAAACTCAGACAAACAAACGCCAAACTCTCGCCGTCCTAAACCTAGACGGATGCCCCAGAGAGACTGTCACGAACCTATGACTTTAAAAATGACGCACTATTTGATTTAAGAGTAAAAATAAATAAATAAATAAATAAATAAATAAATAAATAAATTCCTAACCTCGAATTTAGGGAGTGCGATCTTGTTGACTGACTGACTGCCTCTCAGCAACGCACCCACTCTGCGTATGCTCCGAGGCGCCGCCTCCTTCACGTTTTCCAGGGCGCACACCCTCGACACCCGATACGGGGGATTTACTAGGGAGGCCGAGGGGCGCTGTTGCCTTTATTCCAGATTGGCTACTACGGATTGAATTTCGTTCTTCGGATTCATTTCGCCGGCGCCCCCTAAGGTTAGTGGTGGTGCGCGCGGAAAGAATGGGGGGAACCTTTGACCGGCAGGGGGCGCGAACCGTCGCATCTCGTACTGCGCTAGGCGATTAGGCGATCCTTTGCTTTTGCAAGTAAACACCCTGCGCACGACCCCCGACCCCCCCCCAAAAAAGAGGCAAGTATTTGGAAATCGAATCGAACCGGAATTGGCTAGCTAAAAAAGGTCGTCAGGATCGAAGTAGGGGTGGCCTTTGTAGGAATCCCCTTTGTTAAACCACGACGATTTGGGGAAAGATGGTTGCCGCGATCTCCTCGGTTCTTTCCCCCCTCCCACCCGATCGCCACTTCCCGCCCCCTCTCCCACCCCCTTTCCCCTTCCTTGTTGGCAATCTGGGTTGGCAGAGGCGGAGCTGGGATGGGGGGAGAGGAGGGGGAGGGGATCTGGGGGGAGGGGTCTCTCTCTGGGGGTGGGGGGGAGGTGGTGGTTGCAGTCAGAGAGTCAAAGGCAAGTGAAGGTGGAAAGACAGACGGAGCATCAGGACGCGCGGACCAGCAGGGAGGCCGATCCCCAGGACGCCGAAACAGACGCACGGACAGCGGGTACCCCCCCCAAAAGACAAGAAAGCGGGGAGATGCAGGGAGGGCTCGGTGGGGAAGGGGTGTCAGTTTGCAAAGCGCGGCGGTGCTCTTTCTCTCTCTCCCCCACCTCCTCCTTCCTCGCGTGTTGCTCTCCCCATTCCTTCTGAGCAACCCCCCCACACCCACACACCCACAAAGGAGGTAGGGAGGGAGGCAGCGCGCCGAGATAGGTTACCAGATGTTGACAAGTTTATAGGGGATCAGATGCTTCGGATTGCACAGCAAACTCCCCCCCCCCTTTCCCATGATCAACCCCTCCCCGATCGGCAGGTTTTCTATACCCAGGGAGGTATAAACAATATATATTTTTAAAGTCCCTCCCTTCTGCAAAACGAAGAGATATTTCCTTACTGAGAGATTATATAGGATTAGTATAAGACCTCCCAAACACACGCACGCGCACAAACATACATACACAGCAGTAGAGGACCCCTTTCCCCTCTTGCCCCCCTGTTCGCGCGCGCGCCCCCGAGCGGGTTTGACTCCGTTTCCTGCCTGCGTCCTCGCTTCGCTTGGCGACGGACACGATCCACCCAGACGCAAATGTCAAATGGAAAAACACTCCGGATGGGAGGCACACCCACCCAGCCCCTTCCTCCCTCACCCGCTCATCCCGAATCGGCTTTCGAAGGACCAGGAGTGTCTGGCGAGGCAGGGGAAGCGCGGGAGACCCTTTTTCCTACCAAAAAAAACACAACCTCCACCACTAGGATGCGAAATGGCGAAGGGTGGGGAGTCTGGCAGGTTGGAGCAGGGTGGAGAGGGTGTTGTGCCCCTGTAGGGAAAAGGGTCTGCCGGTGAGGGATGTTTTCCTTCTGCTGGAGAAAAGGGATTAAGCAGGTTGGGGGGTTGGGGGGGGGGTCGGCGACACAGATTTAGAGAAATGGGATTTGCTCAACTGGGACCCCTGGATTCTCTTGGAAAGGAGTGCCTTTCAGGGGAACAGCTCTCTCTCTCTCTCTCCGTGTGTGTGTGTGTCTGTCTGTCTGTTTGTGTCTGTGTCTGTCACAGGCAACGTGTCCAGCCAGTGCCACTGGATTCAGGTCCCGTGGCTGCCGAGGCAGTCAGTTGCAGCGGGCAGAGAAGCGAGGAGGTGGGGCTTGAAAGTCAAGGCTGGGAGGTTGTGTGTATGGGAAGGGTGTGTGTGTGTGAAGAGCCAGAATTAGCGTGTAATGTAGAGGGCTGAGCGCTGGGAAGGTACATCAAGTACTCCCGGATGGTGCGCCCGGGGTGGGGTGGCCTAGGGGGGCTATTCTGGTGAGCCGGTGTGTTGTCAAGCCTTGACGGCCCTCATTTTCGGGGAGGGCAGTGGGTTTGTGACCAGACAGCAGCGGGTAAATGTACTTGGAGTCTCAGGGCCTCTGGGAGATGTGCATAATATGTAGGGGTTTAAATTATCAGGTCTGTGTTACCTGGTGGGGAATAGAATCTGGCTAAAATAGGTGGATTTAAGTACAGTGGACCCTTGTATAACAAACAGCTTGTATAACATAAAATTTGTACAACATAAAAAATTCTGGAGATAGGGGAAATTTGCTTAACATAATCGCCTATGGGGAGAATCCATACAACATAAAAATGGGATCACTCCGTTTTCAATGCATTCCTATGGGAACTTGTATAAAGGAAAATTTGCTTAACATAATTTCATTTGGAACGAATTAATTCCTTTATACAAGGCACCACTGTACCTTGCATTCTCTGGGAGAGGAGAAAACCTGGAAAAAATGGGAGAAGACACAGGTTGGATTTGGGTTCGGTTGCAGCTATAGAGTTGTAAAAAGGCCCAGAAAGGAGGGGTTCTTCACAGGGGACACTGGAAAGTGGTGATGAGGAGCGAAATCATAGATTAGTGGAGTTGGAAGGGAACTTTAAGGCCATCAAGTCTAACCCCCCTGCTCACGGCACGAAAACAAATCAAAGAATATATGCCCGGTGGTTGTCCACATTACTCTCCAGTGTTGGAGCGCTCTTCTCCTTCTCAAGATAAATAGTTCCATTGCTGCCCTGCTCGAATACAGTGGTACCTTGTTCCAAATGAAATTATGTTAAGCAAATTTTCCTTTATGCAAATCTCTGGAATTTTTTATGTTGTACAAATTTTATGTCAGACAAACCATTTGTTATACAAGGATCCACTGTACTTAGGGAAAGTTTCCCCTGATGTTCAACTAAAATCTGGCTTCCTGTCACTTGAGCCCAGTGGTCTCGTGCCCCTGCATTCCGGGGGTGGGGGGGTGATACAAGACTCAGATTCCTGGGATTTTGTCCCTGGCTTTGGGGAGTCTTTAGTGTCTTCCTAGGTCAGGAAGGTCACCTGGGGTAGGAAGGGGCCCAGCCCTTGCCACAAGGAGAGCAAGTTAGGGGTGGTTGTTGTGCAGTGTGCTGACATGTATTTCCACCTCCTCTTCTGTGTGGGTGCCAGCAACTCTTGAGTTACTTCCCTACTCTTGTGTAGGATTTGGGGCACTGGAAACTCCCATGAGCTGGCTTCCTGGTGTCCTTGGTTGTGAGACTCAACCAGTCTTCACCATCAGATCTTATTTCCTTGCTCTATGCTCAGATATCACCGGAAATATCAGGGCCGCCTTTCCTCCACATACCATTACTTGCAGCTCAGCAGCGCTATCTGGGCTCTTCATTAACTTCACAGTACCCCCACTCCACCCCACCCCAACTTGGCTCACAAGATGGCAACGGAAGCATCAAGAAACAGACCTTACTTGCAAAGCCAGCTTTGGTAACACA
Organism: Phrynocephalus versicolor; assembly: GCA_023846285.1. Lineage (NCBI taxonomy): Eukaryota > Metazoa > Chordata > Lepidosauria > Squamata > Agamidae > Phrynocephalus > Phrynocephalus versicolor. Next base: position 18,252,275 of record JAHTLZ010000111.1, on the reverse strand, counting down.
TGGATTATTTGGAGTGGCAGGCACAGAAGGGAAGCAGGAACTGATTCTACTTATGATACAGCGCTACACATCACATGTTGCATAACTCGACCTCTTATTAATGTCATTATTATTGTTGCTTGCTTTCAAATTCCAGCACACAGACGCGGAGGTCAGAGCGTAGCTCTGTAACTAACGCCTTATGAGCACAGATATTTAGTATGACACTTATTTTCTGAGAGGTAGCCATACTTGTTGCAGCATCTTTAACAACAACAACATCAAAACTTTTAAAAATAGTCTTGCTGCCCCTTTAAGATGAACAGGTTTATTTATACCGGAACTCTGTGAACTGCAGTTCACATCTGTGGGAACACAAGATGCCATTTACAGTATGCTGAAGATGATCTCGATGTCTCTTCCCCTCATTTTAACCTCACCCAAGGGAATTTCATAGCTCTGTAGGGACTTGAACCTCTATCTGGCAAGGTCTAGTTAGGCACTCTTTGCTACATCACTTTGATTTACATTGAGCTAAACACTATGGCTGCTCGGCTCTCTCTGGACTCACTGAAGCAGGCATGTCCAAACTTCGGCCCTCCTGATGTTTTGAACCACAACTCCCAGAATTCCAAGCCTGTATTTCCAATGGCAAAGGACGGTGGGAGTTGTGGTTCAAAACATCTGGAGGACCGAAGTTTGGACATGCCTGCACTAAAGCCTGGTTTTAGACCTGACTTGGGACCTTAAAGGCGAGAAGGGACCGACAAGCCTATGGTATGTTATTTATGACTTGGCTCTTGATGCTTTGCTGTCATCTAAAATAATGTTGGCAAGATCCTAACAAGCATTGGGTAAATACTCTGGTGGGACATAGTGGCCATGGTGGTTGGTGGCAAAACAGAACTTGGAAAAGTTACTTTCTGGTTGAAAATTCCCAGAATTTCTCTGCCAGCAGGAAATTGGACTTGGTATTGAAAACATAAGTTCTCAAGAATTGGGTTGGGGGTGTAAAAAGATTGCCTCTGGATATGCTCCAAACGCCTACATTTTCAAAGTCAGTCTGAGAACACCAGTCCTGGGTGATATTTAGCTTTTTTTTTTTTGAAAGTGGGGGACACAGAAGGGAAATATGGGATCCCCACCTCCTTTTACCATTTCAGTCTTTCAACCTATAAAGGAATCGTGCCACTCCTGGTACATTGACTCAGCTGACAGAAACCATCCAGACAGAGCTTGGGTATGCTTTTAGCAGTTGTGCAACAGGCTTGCATTCAACAAGAGCTGTTCCCTCCTAGCAGAAGCGTTTCTGTGCCAGAGAAGAGCAGCACCTGTTGGACCTCTGACTTGTAATTCAGCCAGGGGAGACACGAGATCCCTGCCAAAGTGGCAGCGGAGCAGGAAGAGGAAAGTAAAGAAAAGACAACAAGGGGGGATTTTAAAAAAATGAGGCAAAGGCTCTAGAATCTTCCTGGTTGGGAGTCCGTTGCTTCATGCGCTGTCATGTCCGCTGGCTCCCATGTTCTCAGAATCGGGGCAACCCTCTCGGGAGGTCTTTCTGTCCTCCTTTTCTAACTCCTTTTCTTTTGCAGCTTTGAAACTAAGTCCAGTGTGTGTGTAGGGGGGGGGGTCTGGATTTCCTGGCTTCAGCCCTGCCTTTCATGGGGCCCAAGAGATGGGGCTGCATCTGTTATGTATGCAGAGGCTTCTTCAGTGGTGGCTAGAGGAAATGTCTTCTTCTTTGGCAGCACACAACCCCCCCCCCAAGGGCCCCAGAGGGACAAGGAGCTCCCGGGCGAACTGGATCGCTGCCCTTGTCACAGTGATCAAAACAGCTATTTATGGCCCAGGAGGGGGATCCTTGGATGGAGCCCAGAGTGGAAACCAGCCACAGCATTTCAAAGAGAGGGCCTAGGAGAGAAGGGAACTGCCTGTGCTTGTGGGATGCTAGGAGTCCTCCTTTAGTACTGGAGATGGAGGAAGAGGCAACAAGTGATCAAAGAGGGTGGGGGGGCTCAATTTTCTTTATCAAAACAAAAACATACTGCCACACCGCACTTAAAGCACCCTCTGGGCATTTTACAAGTAATTATGCAGGTGACACAATGCCCGCCCGCCCCCTGCAAGTGGGGTACTCCTTTTACCAACCTCAGAAGGATGGAAGGCTGAGTGAACCTTGAGTCTGCTACCTGGGATTGAACCCTAGGCTGTGAGCACAGTTCTAGCTGTGGCACAGCTGTTTAAGCACACCACCGCAAGACTCAAATGGGATCGACAAGCTTAGGATGGCGTCTGTGCCTCTTCTCCTTCGCATGTTATCCTCTGAGCATTACTGTGAGGTAGGATGTGTAGGGTAGAATGAGTGATTAGTCCCATTTGGGATTTACATTCTCTGTTGCACACCTTGTTGTAAGTCCATGCGTTGAGTTAGATCCTCTATGTGCCTGGCATGGGAATGTGAAGTTCCATCATGCCAAAGTTCTGGATGTCTAGGTTTAAGAATGCAGTTTGTTGTGGGGTGGATATATCCGTGTGCGCATGCAAGGGTCTCTGTTCTGAAGATCATCTGGGGAAATGGGAGGAACTATTCCATTTTTGCCAGATTCCAAGACACAATAGGATATGTATAGGCAGATTATACACAGACACACCCCAAACTCAGTGCAGTGAGTTTTCTTATAGTCCATAATTCTGCAGAGCTTTTACTATGACTGCCAGCCCCTTCCCGCAAGCTTAGCAACTCTGTGTAGTATTTATTGATTTTAAATATTTTTACCCCACCTTTCTCCTTGGAACACTGAAGGACAAAATACAGTAGGACCCCCGTATCCACTGATTCATTAACCACTGATTCAGTTATCCACAGTTGGCAGAGGAAAAAATTAAATAATTCAGAAGCTGCAAAACAAGCTACTGTCACAAATAGCAGCCATAAAGCAAGCTACTGTCACAAAACAGCAGTTTTGTGTCTTTTTGGTTTTGTATCCACGGTTTTCATTACCCATGGGAAGGCCTGGAACCAATCCCCAGCAGATACCGGGGTCCTGCTGTACAACCAAGAAATATTTAAGACAAGATTCAAAGTTAAGATCAAGGAATTTGAAGAGCCATCTTAGATAATTAAAACTGCAATATTAAAGCAAATAATGAGGAGGTAGATTAGGCCAAGAGCTTTGGAGGGCACTAACTTCAAGTCATGATGGGCACAGGTGACTGAGCACCCATCCTTCTTATTCTTGAGACTGAACTTCCATATCTGCCCTAGAGATGATGGAGTATTGGTGGTACATTTTCAGGCCTTCTGTTGCCATCCTCGTTTGTGCAGAGTTGAAGACCTGAACACACATTCTGATGCAGAAACTCTACTGAACACAGTGGGGCTAATTTTAAGGAAATAAATAATAATAATAATATAATAATAAACTTTATTTCTATGCCTCCTTTCTCCCCGAAGGGACCCAAGGTGGCTAACAACAGTAATTCAATACAGTATATTAAAACAACTCACAGCAAGACAATATTAAAAAATAACAAAGGCAACATTTTAAAACAATAATAAAAACCACTATTAAAACAATACTAAAAACAGCAGCAGCAGCAGAGTTTAAAAGGCCCCCAGCTGATAAAAACTGAATATGAGGTGTTATAAATAAATTTTAAAAATTACAAAAGGCTGGAGGCTCTGAAGGCTTGCCTAAATAAAAAAGTCTTAAGACCTCGTTTAAATGTATCCAGGGAGGAGGCAGTTCTTAGCTTAAAAGGGGAGGGAATTCCATAATATCCGTACCACTACTGAGAAGGCCCTGTTTCTTGCTGCTGCCCCACACAACTCCCTGGGTGGCGGCACTCGTAGAAGGGCCTTCTCTGATCACCTAAGGCAGGGGTCCTCAACCTAAGGCCCCGGGGCCGGATGCGGCCCCCCAAGGTCCTGAATCCGGCCCCTGGGACCAATTGCAACCCCCCAGCTACCCCCTGTTTTGTGAGCAAGCCAACCTCCGCAGCTGCTTTTGGACTGTGATCCGGCCCCCCGTGATGTCTGGGCGGTGGTGGACCGGCCCGCTGTTTGAAAACTTTGAGAACCCCTGACCTAAGGGGATGGACCGGATTATACGGAAGTAGGTGGTTTCTCAGATGTGTACATGTACATTACAGAGATCTGGCAATATGCCATGTGTGCATTTTAGCATAGAGAGAAAGTAAGAGCTATTTGCATAAGGCCACCCTATGAACATGGCAGGTTAGGCCCATTGGGCATATACCTTGTGCTATGTCGATAGCATTAAATTATTAAGGGGGGAAAGTGGTTGAGGTACTGATTTAAATTTTCAAAACTCATATTCGGAAGAAACAACCTATATGGTTGGTCTAACAGAACTGTCATTGTATTTATTCAACCAGTTTCTCAAAATAACTACCGGTATGTTTAAGCTTCTATCTTTTGGATGAGTATAATTAAAATATGGTGAGTTAGATCCAGATTAAACAATGGAATCCTGTGTGCATGTCTCTGGAAGCCAGCCTCATTAAACTAGACAAGTATAAGATTATGTTTTTCTGAAACAGACAAGTATAAGATTATGTTGTAAGCTATTTGCAGCACTTAATACCAATTTCCATACTTGGGCGTTAAGTCATGGCCATCATACAGAAGTTCACATAACTTAGGATGGGCCCAATTAACCAGTTTGAAGGTTGAGAGACCTTACATAATTAGGGGCACAATCCCAAACGTTTGGTCTATGTGCCTATCTGCCTTGGAGATATATCAGTTATGTATATATCTATACATTGTATATAAGACTATATATTTTGGGACTGCTTATACTGTGAAGATACTAAGGGCGCTTTTACACGATCTCTAAAATCCGCTGGCAACTTAAATTCGGACCAGAGATCGTGGGGGTTTGTTCTGCTTCCTGTGTTCCCACCCTTCCGCACTCCATTGCTCCTGTCTGCAGTTAAGGGAGGGAGAAAAAAGGGAGAAAAGAATGCAGGCTCACCTCTGTCTGCCATCCGAGCAGCCCCGTAGGGATTCCAGGCTGTTAAAGGGGCAGTGGAAAAAAAAAAAGAAGGTGAGGAGAGTCCGGCATCCAGAGCTTTATAATCCGCATTGGAAAGATTTTTACCTCTGGAGACCAGGTACTTGTAAAATGTGCTGGGGCGCGCTTAGGTGGGCGTGGTCATACTTAATTTTTTTAAAAGTCTGCAGCTGGTGGGAAAACAATTTTAAGCTCCACATCTGGGAGCCCTTTGCCTCGGATTTTAGGGGTCGCGTAAAAGCAGCCTAAGTGAGGCCTCTGGCCCTTATGAATGGGTAGATGTCCTTCAGATATTTCTACTAGTCATTGGTGGCAGCTGCCATTCAGAGGCATTTGGAGGGCCACAGCTGATTCCTGGGTGTGGTCCTGTGCATTTTAAAAATCATTTCTGCAATGACGTTTTTAATAGATGAAAACACAATGCATGTTCCTTGGGAAGTCACATTAAGGAAAGTGAAATTTACTTCCATCCATAATTTTCAATAGCCATCCATAATTTTCATCCATAATTTTCCATCCATAATTTTCAATAGCCATCCATAATTTTCAATAAACTTAGGCTGATAGGTGGTTGTTTCTTATCTTTGTAGATTAAACCTGAATTCTGTTTTTCAACCCAACTAAAAACAAATATAAAGTTCAAGAGCAGGTTAAAAGCACATCAAGAAAAAGAAACAAAGTCCTTCCCAACCGTAACCAAGCATCTATGCCAAAGGCCTGCCTAAATAATAATAATAAAAAATGCAGGCTGGCAGAATGATAGCCAGGAGGGGGCCAGCTTGCCCTCCTTTAGAAAGGAGTGCCAGAATGTGGGAGTAACTACAGAAAAAGCCCTGTCTCGTGCCCTTATTAAATACTAGCAGGGTCCCTAACAACATTATAATCCTGGCAGGTTCCTAAAGAAGGATGCAGTCTTGCAAAGACTTTTTACTAGGCAAAAGTGTATATTGTCTATGGGATTGAAAGTAAAAGCGCATTATGTTTGATTAGCAGGTTCATTAATATTCATAATATGAAAACTGAACATTCGTCAGGGATTAGACCACTGGAGAGCCTCTAATAAGAGGACAAGATCACTCACGTATTCTCCATGGATTATCTCGGCAGGATGATACTCAAGCACTTTCAAAGATTCCAGTCATTATAATATTTAACAGATGTCTGGAGTTCTCCCACCGAGTTCATTCCACCGGAGAAAAGTAGCCTTCCAGTCCAATTGGGAACACATGGCCCTCTATATGATGTTGTACTCTCGTCAGTCCTACACAACATACCCAGTGTGGAGGACTGATTATTGTCACCATTTTGCAACATTGGAAAGGACAAATCTCTATGGCACCTTTAAGGCAATCTGTTGATGGGTTGGATTCAGTTTTGAGAGTTAATAAGAGTAAACATGAACATGTTTGTTCATAGAATCATAGATTAGTGAAGTTGGAAGTGTCCTACAAGGCTATCAAGTCCACATCCCCTGCTTGATGCAGGAATAAAATCAAAGGATATCTGTCAGGTGGTTGTCGAAATTTCTCTTAAATGCCCACACTGTTGGAGCTCTCACCACCTCTTAAGGTAGTCGGTTCATACTTCAGATTTCCTTTTAATACAGTTAAGTGGTATACAGTTATATAGATGTAGATAGATAGATAGATAGATAGATAGATAGATAGATAGATAGATAGATAGATAGATAGATAGATTGATTGATTGATTGATTGATTGATTGATTGATTGATTCACCTTGCACAGTAACATTAGGAGGAACTTCATGACAGAGCTGTTCGGCAGTGGAATATGCTGCCACAGAGGGTGGTGAAGTCTCCTTTGGAGGTTTTTAAGCAGAGGCTGGACGGCCATATGTCAGGAGCACTGTGATGGGGGTTTCTACATGGCAGGGGGTTGGACTGGATGGCCCTTGAGGTTTCTTCCAGCTCTATGATTCTAAGCACCAGTCTAGCTACCAAATGTACTTACCTACAGAACAAATAAAGGGTGAGGTGGTATAAAGATGCACGGCAAAACCTTATCCTTCTAAACAGAGGACATGAAGGTGGTCTGAGCAAATTTGCTCATGGAACCTTCGCATTTCTCTCCTGTCTACCTCACCAAATACCTACTGAGAGTGAGAGTGTGTGTATTACACAATATAAATTTAAAGAGTTTGTGCAGACATTTGTAGCTTATGGAATCCATGCTTGGTATAGATTCAGTGGTGTAGAATTTGAATGCCCTCAGTGAAGAAGGGGAACGGAGGAATGGCCAAGAGCAGGCATTTGTGTTTTGTATGAGCTGTGGTTCTCTTGTAACTGCTGCTGTAATACATTACTCTATTCCCTGATCACAGCCATTACTATAGTGCTTGATCAGCTGTTGTACTCCCTGCAGGAATGAACAGCCCTGATGCTCTGAAAACTGCCTATTGGGCTGGCAGACATAAAATCTCTGCTGCCACCATCCCAAACTGCATTGCACAGATGGGAGCTGCCTTCCATATCCAACAAGAAATATGGGAGGCCATTTCAAAGCGTGCACAGCCAATGCTCAGTCTAGGAATAGCACCTGTACTCTCTCTCTTTCTTTTTGGATTTCAAAACCAAGTGACTTCCCAGACTGTTGGGCTGTCAGGCTGAGCATAAGAATATAACATAAGAACATAAGAAGAGCCATGCTGGATCAGGCCAAAGGCCCATCTAGTCAAACTTCCTGTATCTCACAGTGGCCCCACCAAATGTGTCCGGGAGCATACGAGACTAAATATCTTTCTCCTGATGCCACTCCCCTGCATCTGGCCCTTGAAGTGCCCCGGTATTAAGCATGGAGATTACACATATCCACCATGTCTTGTAACCTGTGATGGACTTTTCCTCCAGGAATCTGTCCAATCCCCTTTTGAAGGCATCCAGGCCAGATGCCATCACCACATCCTGTGGCAGGGAGTTCCACAGACTAACTACGCGCTGGGTGAAAAAAATGTGGCTACCTGCCAGTTGAATGGCTGTTGATATAGAATCACACTTGATTGTGCAAGCAGAGGGGTTGTATTGGGAATCCTGGGTTCACAGCTTCACCTCTCTTACCAATCTGGGTAAGCCACTTTCTATCAGCTTCATCTCCATCACCTCTAAAAGAGGAGCTGTTTTCGTCATTGCCTTAGAGGGCTGAGTTAAAAAGGAAGCATATAATTTAATGCAAGGTGCATCTTAAATCAGGAAAAACCACTGCTGGTTCGATCCAGATTTTGTTCATTTTTAGAGTGGGCCAAGTGAGATGATTGAGTCGTGTCTTATTTATCCCACTAATTTTGCACAGTGACTAATTATGACTAAAGCTGAACACAACTGAGAATCGCAGAGTCCGATCTGAGCTTACAAAATATACACAGGTCTTTAAAATATCTTGTTTTCATACACGTACCCCATAAAGCCGGGATGAGGATGCCCAGATGCTGCTGAATTACAGTTCCCATCAACCCTGACTGTTGGCTAGGCAATGGGGGTTGTAGCCCAGCAGCATCTGAAGAAATCTCATGTTCTCCAAAACTGCCATTCAAGTTGAAAAAGTAGATTTTAGAAGCGACAGTTCTGGCTGGGTAGAACTCATGTTAGATCTCCCCTTCTTTGTCAAATACATGTCTTATCTTTCTGGCTGCCTTTGTAATAATGATATTAAATTGTTCTTTGCCTCAGAATTGTTATGAGGAGCAGCCATTGTAAAAACTGCAAAACATATTGGGAAGACCTATGCTTGTCAAACTGTAATAGCAGATTAGAGATTGCATATTTTTACAGTCGGTGCTTAGGTAGAATATGTTCAGCTAAAGGGTTTTTTTTAGGGGTGCAGTTCCTACATTAGTACATTGAAAGACTACACCAGCATTCATTTGAACGCCGAGTGTAACCTGGGATCTGTTTCACTTTCCGTCTGGTACGCAAACAGACCACAGAAGGCCCAAAAGTTGTTTGAAGTGTTGGGTTTGGAGCAAAAGCACTCTTGGACAATAATGCCCTTTCGTTAGACTAGCACTGTTGATGGATTAAAGTCAACATTTTGGGTTGAGTCACACACGCATTCCTTGACTTCTCATCTAGAAATGGGCACAAAGCGATTTGGGCCCATTTCTATTCTCATCACTTGATGAATGGTATCAAATAGTCCTGACCTAAAATATTTTGCTGCCTGAGGCAAAGAACAAAATGGTGCCCTGATCCCATATGTTCAGACAGAGCAGACTGACAATTCAGTTTTCTTCTTCTTCTTCTTCATAGTACTTGGAGAAAACCAAGGAAACTTGAGGCCAGAGGAGGCCATGTGATACACCCAGTTGTGTGCTACACAACCTCTTCTGGGCCAAGCTACCCTTTGGTGCCTCTGAACATCTCTGTGCCAACTCTGTGTCAAGGGTCTTGATTTCTGATCACGTGACTGAACGGCGCCATGCTCAGGAGAGATGTATTCTAGGTGACATTACCCAATTCTAATAAAGTTCCACCAGTCATTCCCCTGATGGCGTAATACTCGGGTGAAAAATATACGCCGGTGTAAACCAGACCTAAGGCAGAGCAGATTTCATGGGACAACTAGCAAATCGGGTCTGGACAGGCCTTCAGCCTGTGGTTTACTGAATGGATCAGATGGCCTTCCTCAACTCACATACTGCTTCACATTGGTGTCTTTGTCCTTTGTTTTGGCCCAGGTGTCATGACGGAACTCCAGGAAGTGCAGATCACAGAGGAGAAACCGCTCTTGCGAGCCCCGGGAGCACCCGATCCGGGCAAGGTCAGCAAAAAAGCAGGTCTCCTTTTTCCTCTGCCACGACTCCTTTCCTTTCTCACTGGCGTTCCTTAATTTGTCCAGTCCCACCTATTTTCCTCCTTTCCCTTTCCCAGCGGAGACAAGGATGACGGAGCAGATGCCTCCAAAATCAAAATCGCAGACAGTCGGGCTGTTGGTTCCTTTAACCCTATATTGTTTAATCAGAACAAGTAGTTTTCCATTATTTTGGTGCTTCTTTCTAATCACCCACTACTGGCTCCTTTTAAATTGAAGGCAAGTGGGATTTCTCGGGTGCAAAATATTCATTCCGAAACAGGTCATGGAAAAGGTGACATTACAGCGTTCAGAATCCCCAAGTTGACCAGAGCCTGGGTAGTGTCATCAATCATTCTATCTATCAGTCAGTGAGTCTCGCTTCTGCAGATGTGGTAGCTGGGGAATTCTAATGGTCTTTAAAAAGAAACTTCCCAAGCTGTGTTAATTGGGGGTTTCTGGGAGATTTAATCCAAGAAATAAGTTAGCATTTCCCCCAAGCCATGCTCTACCATAGTGCCCTCCGTATATCTGTAGGCACAGACTTTTTAAGACAGATCTTTGGGTTACCAATATTTCCCAGAGGCGATGCATGTGTTTTAAAAAAATATTGCAGAACCAAGATGCAAAGTTAACCGTCTTGGTTCTAGTTGGAGTGGGTGGGCAGGGTTGTGACAAAAATACACAATCTCTTGTCATAAGTAATTGTGAGGTTTTTAATCCAAATCTCTGTTTTTATGCTTGAAGGCTTATAACAGCAGATACTACAAGAGCCCTTCCACCAAATGCTTCAGACTCACGTTTGTAAGATTCTTTTGGTAGCGAACCTTCTGGGTTCTGCCTTGAAGAAAGGGAGGAATGCAAGATAGATAGATAGATAGATAGATAGATAGATAGATAGATAGATAGATAGATAGATAGATAGATAGATAGATAGACAGACAGACAGACAGACAGACAGACAGACAGACAGACAGATAGACAGATCAACAATGCACTTCCCCCTTAGTATTATCAGCAGTGGAAATAACTGTACATAGAATTGTTACTGCTACTTCTCCTGAGGTAAATTTTGATCAAGAAAGAAGCAGCCTGCTGTAATGTTTTTAAAGTTGCACTTCCTCTCTGTTGTGTTATGTTGCACCTGACCTATCTGGCATAATCTTTCTTAATCAATGATAGGATAAGCATTTATTATTATTATTTGATATCCGGAAGGGACACCTGCTGCAGATTACCGTATCTGATTCTCTCTCCTCCCCAGTTGGTGCTTCTGGGCAGTTTAACATCTACAGGTATAGGATCCTCCCATTCAAGTGCAGGGGTGAGGAGAGCAGTTCCCTTGTTGAATTCCCTGCTTGCTGTGCCTCTCTTAAAAGCACAGGAGCCCTGTCAACGGGCTGAGAGGACAATGGCACTTCCAGACTTGTATTCCATACAAAGCCACTGTGAAGAAGGTTGCAGAAAGCTGGCTATACCTCATCTTGAGTACTTGTGCTCTCAAGAAATAGACATAAGGCATAAGGCTGAAGGGTTACCTGGCCTAAAGTATGGGCATCAGCAGCTTTCAGGAAGCACTGTGGAGTGACTGAAATGTCTATAAACAGTAGGTTTCCTTCACATGTGGGAGAACTGAAGGAGGAATTTCCCTTTGCAAGATTGCCTTCTATGCTTTACAGTTAAGTAAGATATCAATGCAAACTAGAAACATGGGCAAGTACCTTACTGCTGCCCCCCAACAAAGCCATTGAATCAACTGTGGAATAGCTAAGTCTACATCTAATTCCCAATGAGTTAATGGGGTTGTGGTAGCTGGGGCTAGCAGAAATGGTCGTTGAAGGAAGCAGATCCGTCTTTGGGTAACTATTTTGCAACTTCTGAGTGTAGCTAGGTTTCTGATGACTCTGCCTTTCTCTATGCCTGCACATAACCCTTGCTAATTTTGAGGAACTCAGCCAATGCTAAAGAGGCTCTACTCTGCTTCCACCCCCACCCCAGTCCCGTAACTCTTGGTTCTTCTCCTTCACTTACTTCCTGCCTTCTTGCACCTTTTCTCTTTGTCTGTGTGTCTTTCCTCCTCTGCTTTCTTTCTGTGTTCTAGGATGCTGAACTGATAACAGACAAACTTCTTGAGGAACCTGGCCAGGTAATGTCCCTCTCCCTTCCTACTTACATTGACCGGTGTCAAAACTGGTGTCCCTCAAGTCTCCATAAATCCTCCCCTTGATAAAAGCTGAAATGAAAGGAGCAATCAGTTGGTTCTCAATGATCCATTTTCTTTCCTCTGAAACTGAGCATTTCTTACTGGATTATTTTCACACAGGGTATTCCTCTTGGGGGTGGGGGTGGGGGGGAGGCTACCAACCAAAGGTTCTGTGGCTGCTTATGAGAGAAAAAGGAAGTTTAAGAAGCCTTTGTAAGTGGAATAGGGAACAATGAACATAGTTTCTGTTTGAGACACAGTGAGCTGCCATCAACCAGGTTGGGGCTTCTTTGTGTTTACACCACAAGGTAAACTTTAGTCCACATGGCTTTTCTTGTCACTGCACTGAGCCTGCATCTGTTAAGTTAAATTGTAGAGAGCTGCCTTGTACCAAGGCAGACTCGTGGTCCATCTGGGCCCATATTGTATTTTTCTTGCTGACCCGCAGCCATCTGCAGAGTTTCAGACAGAGGCCTCTTACCTGGTGATTCAAGGGATATTTATTTTATTTCATTTCGTTGCATTTAATTGCATGCCATGCTTGCTGTCTCCTGGTGGACTGCACCCCTTCCCTCAAATTTCTCCATTATGGAACTGTTGAAGGCTCAAAAGACCCTGGCATATAAAAAAAAAAGAACATGTGACAGCTTTCCCCAGGACTCCTGGCTCTCAGCCCAGCCTGCTCTTTGTTGGTTGTTTTTGCTTTGTGGCAGGTACATTTTTCTCTAGCTGTCAGTGACAACCTGCTGTTTGGTCCGTTGGCCAATGGCTCTGAGGCCACGAGAAACCCAGAGTCAACATTCCTGTCATTTTAGTCTTCCTTGCATTACCTGTAATGGCTGCTTGATGTAAAATGGTGGGCAGCTTCCCACTTTAGGTCACATTGGGGTTGCCAAATGTTGCAAACACCCCTGCTCCTATGCCTAAGTTGGGAACCTAAGCAATAGACAGTAAAGGGTGATCACGGTCCATATCTGTACCGAAAAGCTTCGCCTTTCAGCTCCTGCAAATGAAACTGATTACAAAGACACAGGGGTGGCCCGGGCTGTTTATCTGGTCTGTTGGCAACCGTGATACATCGTCATGCTGAGGAAAGCCACCTGTTGGAATGCTTACCTGAGGTAAAAGCGTAGCAGCTCTAGCAGCTTTGTCATGTCTTTGCTGGCTCATCTTGGGTAGAGCATCATCTTGTGGCCTTTCTTTCCCAACTGGGAAAAGAAGTAGGAATATTTAATTATTGGTTTATTCTGAGCTTGGGTAAACTATCATTTGCGTACTTGAGGCAAATGAGAGGCACATTTCCTGACTGGAAAAGTCTGCACCAGTTTTTTGGGATAGCAAGTGAGGGCTTGAGGCACCCGGTTTGGCCATCGCCTTCTTTCTGTGACAGGGACCTGCAACCCAATGCCAACTGTGTCTGCTGCTTGACCCCTATTTACATTACTTTCCATTTTACCTCAGAGGTAAAAGAGGGAATCCACTACACTTGGCTCCCAAACCTTTTCAGCAGTTTGGGTTACAAAATCTGCTTGGGTGGGTTGCGAGTTTAATTTTATGTATTCCTTCATCTGAGAGCGAACTGAGAGGACAAGAAGCCGGCAGGCAGACCAAATCTGAGCCAGTAGGGGACCACCGATCCAATGAGAATGCTTCTGACAATGCACTGAGGAGCAAAAAGAAAAGTTAGACAGAGCATCTTCTGTACGAATGGAATATTGATGCAGCTGGAAAAGAAGAGAAGGGGGGTGGGGGAATGGTGCAAAATGTCGCCTGTTCTGCTTGGGTGCAGAATGCTCCCTGGGATACTGAATGCAAGCAACCTTCAGAGCCAAGTTTCCCTTGTTTAGTTGTTTGTTTGATTGATTGCCACGTTTTAAACTCAGCTTTTTTTTAAAAAATCTGCGTGTCGAGGCTCCCCGAGGTAGTGAGCCATCTCAAGTCCACACAGAAGCAGTCATGGTGCAAGGGATAAATTGGCATGCAAAAGTGCAGAGAAAGCAGCATAAGATTAGATTAGACTTCAGTAACTTAACAGTGACATAAAAAAAAAGAAAGAGGTAGAGATATGCTGGCTGTTACTCGTGCTATTGGAACAGAGCTGTTTTCACCTGCCACTTGAACGTGAATGGGGGAATAAACAAACTCTCAGAGGCATGAGAGGCTGACGTAGCTCTGTTGGCCCTTAGCAGGAGATGAAATTTCCTGGATTTTTTAAAAACAGAGGTGGAAAGCACAGAGGTTTTTCATCTTTGCACCACTAATATCCCTTTCCTCTGCACCAGCAGGAGAGAGGCGATTGCCTTCTTTGGTATCATGTCAACCCATAAGAAGCTTCAAAAAGGTCTGACAGGCCGTCAGTCAAACATTGCTTACAGGAGAGGGGACAGTCAGGGCCCACCCAAGACATTTTGCTGCCTGAGCCAGAGCACCAAAGGGTACCCCTGATCTTCCAAAAAGCAGGTTGCTGTTGTTTTGAACTGGGGTGGGGAACCTTCAGCCCTCCAGATGTTTTGGACTGCAACTCCCAGTTTCCCTAGCCTATACTGGCAGTGATAAAGGACTGTGGGTGTGGGTGTGGCCCAAAACAACTGGCAGGCCGAAGGTTCACCACCCCTAGTATAATAGTGCAAACATTATTTGCGCTCTGATTTGCTTATTCTCTTTCCTGGTTGGCAAAAAAACATGATCACAGTAGGATGTCTGTGACATGTCCAACATCTGCAGCCTCGCACAGCAGCTTCTCTCTGCCTAATTATGTCCGTTCCTGGGGGGGGGGGAGGGTGGATGTGTTTTCCTTGTTTCTGTTGCGTGCCACTGTCTATAAAACACTAATCGATAATTAAATGGTGCCGAGTTGGTTCTGAATGACCACAATCCTTGCCAGGGCTTTCTGGACATAAAACATTCTGAAATGGTCCATCATTCCCACATTCTGGGACTGTGCAGCTTTCACAAGGCTACATAGGCTGGCAGTTTTCCTGGGAAGCAGGCAGGGAAATTTACCATAAGGGCTGTCAGATACTTCAGCATATTGTTTTAGGGCCTGTTGAATTAACTGTGCATTGTCCACTTTTTGTGTAGCTCAGACTACCTCTAGTGCAGTGGTTCCCAATCTGGGGGTCGGGATCCCTTTGGGTGGGTGGGTCAAACAGCTATTTCACAGGAGTCGCCATGAGCCAGTGAAGAAAAAGGCACAAATGGCCTTACAGTTTGATAGGTTAGAGGGGATATCAGTCAATGGCACCGGAGGCTGCGATTAGCTGAGGGTGCCTGTGGAGGAAAGTTCTCTATGGCACCTGTGGCAGTGGCCTGCCAAATGGGGCTTGTGGCCTCTTCCAAGCAGGGCAAGGGGTCACCACAACATGAGGAACTGTATTAAAAGGTTGCGGCATTACGAAGGTTGAGAACCACGGAACTCTTGCATTGTGAATTATGCAGTGGAAATGTATATAAAAGCAAAAAGTGTTCTGCTTATATACCGCCCCATAGTGCTTACAGCATTCTCTGGGCGGTTTACAATTTAATTATGCAAGCTACACATCCCCCCAGCAAGCTGGGTACTCATTTTACCGACCTCAGAAGGATGGAAGGTTGAGTGAACCTTGAGCCTGCTACCTGGAACTGGAACCCAGGTCGTGAGCACAGTTTTAGCTGAAGTTCAGCAATATAACCACTGCGCCTCCACTGACTAAATATTCAGAGCTTGCCCACATGGGCGTTTGTCCTGCCGTTTTGGTCCACTAATGGATCAGGTTGTTGTGCTCTTTTTTTCCCTGGCATCCACACATGGACATCACTTTGCCTTAATCCACACCTTTTTGAACCCCTGTCAGAGGGCTCTGCTATTTTGGTGCAGGTTGGAGGGTTCCAATTTAGTCCATTCCCAGTAAGCGTGGTTGCTTGCAATGAACTAAACAAGAGCCTTGCAGCTCCTGGTGGCAATTTCTGGCCAATTTCATAAGCCACTTTAGGATATTGGAAACAGAACACTTCCCCTGGTTGTCTGCAGTGAGTAAGGGGAGCTAAAGTTATTTTTATTGCATCTTCTGGACCATCAATGATGCGATGAATCACTTGGATTAAATTTTTTTAAAAAATTATGTGGCTGTCTGTATTGTCGCTTGAAACTGTGGCTGTGCACAGTTAGTTTCTGGACTGGCACACAAGACATATATATATATATATATCTTAAAACCCGATCAGAGTGATTAATCATCACATCAGCTATGGTCTAGCAGACATAAAACGATAATTTCACTTCCTCTGACTCTCCACAGATTATCGGGGGAAGTGTTTAATTGACACAAAGGTTAATAAGCCATTTGGACAGGTGATCGCACCAAATGGTGCATCATTCCCTCTGACTTCACTTTGCAGCCTGATTCTGCCTGCATCAAAATGACCACCGTTTGGACTTTAGCCCTTTTGTGTGAACAACGGTATGTGGAAAAGCGGTCTCCCTACTGCATGTTTGCACTGTATGGAGCAAGTCACTGTTTACAGTCTCAGGGCAACGGCTGCTTGGCACAGTCCTACTCGCCCGTGGCTGTCCTCACATTAATCCACGTGAGGTAAACTTCTGAATAGGGCTTGTGTGCTGCCTGAATTCAGTGCTCAGAGTTCATTTTACATACACAGCCTTCAGACTACAATGTAAAGTTTGGAGATGGGCATTAAGCTTGGTGGACCTGATCTTTCCCTCTAGCCACCAGAGATGGGGGAGAGGGGGATTTTTATTTATTTATTTATTTATTTATTTATTTATTTATTTAGCTTGTATGCTGCCCACTACCCAAATCTCTGGCCACCTCACAATCAAAATAAACAATTCAGACAATTGAAACATCAAAATTCCAATAAAATTAAAGCTATAAAAACATTTAAATACGATACATTAAAATACCACACTAAAATTGACATCAGGACCCACAATAATCAGTTTAAAAATATGTGCAGCAGGAAGGTTTTTACCTGGTGCCGGAATGTCATCAACGTCGGCGCCAGGCGGGTCTCACTTGGGAGGGCATTCCATAATCTGGGGGCAGCTGCCAAAAGGACCCTGTTCCTACAAGCCATCCCTTTCACCTCATTCACGGATGGCTCTTTCAGGAGGGCTCCCTGGCTAGATCTTAACTGCCAGGTAGGTTCATAGGGAAGGAGGCGGTCCTTCAGGTATCTAGGGCCTAAGCCGTTTTTGGCACAAGGGGGCTGGAGTATTCTGATAAGATGCAATTGTAAATAATAATTTCCCCTGTGTTTGCTATCTGTGTATAACTACCTGCCCCCACTTTCCCTCCTGCTGGGTGTGAGACCCTCACTGCATATCACAGCTCCCTGAGTGCTCCTACCTCTTCTCCAAACAGCCTCCTTGATTTCCACCTTTCGCCCTTCTTTTCATGCCTGCGTTAATTGTGTTTCAGCCCAGGAGTCCTGCCAAACGGCTCTGCCTTTCTTTGCCTCTCCAGCTGCTTTTAAACACATTGAGTTCCCTGGTGCCCCATAAGAGAAAGCCTTACGCAGGAAGAGCTGGGAGAATAAACAATGGAACTTTTTTTTTTAAAGAAAAGAATGTGATTGTTTTGAATATCGACCTAAGTTTTTCCCATTGCATCATGGGAGTGGTGATAAGGCAGAGATGGGGCCGGCCTGCTGTACCGAATTTAGCACTTGTTCTGGAATGTTGCAAGGAGGCAGCACTTAATATTTTAAGATGACAAATGCCAAGCTTAGTTGGTCCCGATGAGTCACACCCTCTGAACTGCTTTGTCCTTCAGGTGTGTGCTCAAGGACAGAGCATGGCTTAGACTAAGTGTTTTGTTTTTGTTTTTTGAAAAATATGTACGCTATTAAACAGAGACGCAGAGGAAAGCAGGACCTGAAAGTAAAATCTGTGATATACTGTGCCACCATGTAAATGCAATGAATAGGTTTTGTCTCTGGGCAGCTACCAATCGAGACATTTATTGTTGAGTGCTCTTTTGAGTACAATATAAGAAAAGATTTATCTGGGGCTGGTGGGGTGGGGTGGAGGAGTGAAGCTGCATTCCAAGAACTGTAGCTTTTTTTCTTAGAGAAAATGAAACACTAAGGACTTAATCTTCAGGGAGATGAAGGCAGATATAAAAATACAAGAGAACATCTGGTAAAATCTCAGAAGTTGATTGTGTCTTCTGTAGCCACACATGTGCAAGTATTGGAGAAGGGACCACAAATTATCTCAGCTTTGAAAACTCGCATCTGCTTGTCCCTATATAAATCAAACTGCAGCTCAAGACAGGAGTAAGTCAAGCTGGGGTTTGGGAGACATTGGCAACCTAAGGTCTTAGGTTCAAGGTAGAGTTTGTATTATTTATTTATTTATTTTATTATTAGATTTATTAGATTAGTGGCCATCTAGTTGTGAGGCCACTCTGGGCGATCCACGACAGTTAGATGGGCTCAGCCCAGAATTTGCATGATATCTCCTTTTTTCTTTCTTTGAGTGGCAAAAGCAGAATAAAAGTGTAGAAAGCTCTCTCTTTCTTTCGCTCTTCTTGTGTGTATAATTTGGATTCTGCCCTCCGTTTCATTTTACAAACTGTATATACGCAGTCTCACTTCTAAGGAACAGTGAGCATCGTCTTGGTGATGAATGATGTTTTGACTTGACCCATTTCTCTGTCGACTCTTGGCTCTATAAGTCCTTTTTATCTACCTTACTTCTTGTGGTCTCTTAAATAGAAAAGCCAGGGGTTGAAAAAGATGCAAAGTTTATCTCATCATATGTGGAGTGTGCCCTGATTATAGCGGCTATAATCATGGCACATGGAACACATATAGGAGTGGGATCCAGCCTCTGTGTACAGAATCTTGTATGTTTTGAAGGTTTACATCTGCGTGATTTCTGAAGGTGCACTTTAATGGTTTCAAGGTGGTTCAGAGACAAGTATACGTGCACAGGTTGTTCACAAGAGGCATTGTCTGTGTGAAAATCAGTTGTTCTGTGCATTTAGGATAAATAGTTTTGTAGTTGTCTAGCATTAGAACACTATGTTTATTTGAGTTTCTCTCTCTCTTCCTCCCATAGAAACACACGGTGGAGACACCTTATGGAATTGTGACAATCACCATCCATGGAACACCCAAACCCAAACGCCCTGCCATCCTCACCTACCATGATGTGGGACAAAATCGTAAGATTGGAATGCCCATCCGATTGAGGGGCGGGGGGGGTTGCCACCTTCTGCTGCTCCAAAAAAAAAAAAAAAGAACTTAAGTGTTCCTCCTGAAGTGCAGCTCATGGATCTTTCAAAGGCTTTTTGTCATTAGGGAACCCCCACCCCCACCCCAACTCCTTGTTCCACTAAAGCCAGGAGCTTTCTGTGTGTTGATATATGCCCACCTGTATGGGGTCGATTTTGTGGTTTCTTTTCCTAGAATCCCAACGTTGACCAGTAAGATGTGAATTATTAGCAATATGAGGTGTGGGGAGAAGAAAGCTAGATGCAAACTAGCTGCTCAGAATAGATCCCTGATGGCCTGCTGTGTATCCCTTTGACCAGATACGGAGATGACTCCTTGCTCTGAGATACTCCACCAGAGGGAACAACAATTGAAGGTGGCAGGAGCTTTGTGACAAATGTCATGATCAAATAGTTGGTACTCAGAGACCCTTCTAAGCTTCTGTAATATTTCCTTAGCAAAGGAACTCCACTGTTCCTGCACTCCATGTTTCTGTCTCTGGTTATTGTTGAACCCACCACTTATAGAATAAGGGCCACGGCTGGATGCTCTAGAACAGGCATGCCCAAACTTCAGCCCTCCTGATGTTTTGGACCACAACTCCCAGAATTCTAAGCTTAGATTGCCAGTGACAAAGGACTGTGGGAGTTGCGGTCCAAAACATCTGGAGGGCCGAAGTTTGGACATGCCTGCTCTAGAATATCAGTACTCATTGTTTGTTACTCTTCGAAAGAGGAAGGGTTAGGTTCATATCCCAGACTCAATAACAGCAGAGGACAGATCTCTAGCCACCCACTTGTGCTGCATTTTGGTAAGGAAATTTTCAGCATTCCCTATGGAACAGTCACAGGAGAATGCAATGTGTAATCAAGCACTTAACTTCCCCATGCAGAATATTCAAGTGATTGTAGACCTCTTGCAGGTTTGCTCAAAATGTAGATTCAACACCCCTTGTAATGGAGATGCCTTCCGGATGTTTTGGACTACAACTCCCAGAAGGCCCAGCCAGCCTGACTAATGATGAAGGATTATGTCAGTTCCAGTCCAAAACATCTCGCACATCAAACATTCTCTGATAATTAGGTGGTAACATTCTTTCCCTTGCCATTTGGCTTGTTTAAATGATCACTAATGATGGTTGTTATTTTTTTTTTGTACTGAAACTCAGATTTGGTAGCATCTCTAGTTCAATCGTCTTTATTTACGGCCTTTGACCAAAATGTTACAGTTACAGACTAAATTGGGAATTACAATACAGTAATACAAATAATACACATGAGCAAAGAAACCCAGATTAAAATAAAAAATAATATGATCTACAAAAGATAAATTTAAAGATATAAACATCAATACCAAGGCTTAAAGTTCCTATATATATTTTATTTATTTATTTTTTAAAAAATTAAAATTAAAATTTAAAATGTCTAATTTAAAAAAAATAGTTGTGATGCTCAAGCACCCACCCTTGTTTCTTCTTTGTAAGAGCAGCCAGGGTTAGTAAACTGGCTGCAGCATTTTATACCAGCTAAGGTTTCTCATCATCTTCAAAGGCAGCCCCTGGTAGAGTTTATTACCATAATCCAAGCAAGATATATCCAAGGAATGTATCACTGCAGCAAAATCAGACATCATCATATTTTTGAATATTTTTACCCCACCTTTCTACTTGGAAAAGGACCCAAGGTGGCTTGCAATAATGAGGGACAATATACAGTCCAGAACATTTAAGACATATTCAAATTAAGAACAGGGAATTAGAAGAGGCATTTAAGAACATTAAAAGGTAACATTAGAGCTGCAAAGAGCACATAACGTCACATAATAGGTAGTCCCTCATTCAGGGAAACCTTGCCTGAAGAGGAAGGTCTTTGCCTGCTTCGGGAAAGACAGCAGGGATGGGGCAGTCCTGGCCTCCAGTGGGAGGGAGTTCCAAAGTCTGGGAAGCAGCAACAGAGAAGGCCCTTTCATGTGTCTTCCAGTCTCAAACTTTGCTTGCTAAAAACTGACATTTTTAAATGTTTCCAGTGTGGTCCATGCTCTGTTCTGGAATTCCTCTGCTAGCCATCAGGGCCAATCCTCCCTTCTTTCTTTAAGAACTTGAAAATCTCTCCTTCTGCACAAAGCTTTCCTCCTTATAGGGAAAAGATGGGAACTTTCCAATTAATGTTTGTCCACATGTCTGAATATGCCTTTTTCTTATTCTGCCGGGGCAGCTGAAGACAGTTTGGTACCTTAAGCTGCAATCCTAAGCATTCTCAACTCAGAATAAACTTCATTGAATACAGTGGGCCTTCCTTCTGAGCAAAGTTGCATTGCATTGCGTAGTAAGGTAGATAGTTCCAGGAGCACCTCAAGTGTTAAGGGGAAAAAAGTACAATTGGACCCCCATATCCACTGGGGACTGGTTCCACCCTCACTCACTGTGGATAATAGCAAAGTATAGCATAGTAATAGAAAAGAAATCATTTCAAAACCACATGTGAATTCAAAACTACATGCCTGCCCGCTAGAAGACGCGAGACACACCATGTATTATTCACAAGCTTGTATTCATAGCATTCTAGTGGCTGATTCTGACAATACATGTAAAAACACTTGTTTCTGGGGTTTTTTTAAATATTTTTAATATTTCCAGACTGTGGATAAGCAAATCAGCGGATATTGATCTCATGGATAGGGGGTTTCTACTCTAAAACTGAGATTTTGCTGCCTTGCACCTGGGTATCTGAGACCTGCTTCATCATAGAGCCAGCCCTGTTCTGATTTGCCCGTCTGAGGGTGCGACTTGCCCTTCTGCAGCCTGACACCCCCTTCTTCTGTCTCCCTACCCGCACCCCCACCCCCAGATCATTCGTGCTTCGACACCCTTTTCCACTATGAGGACATGCAAGAGATCATAAAGAACTTCGTGGTGATACATGTGGACGCGCCTGGCATGGAGGAGGGTGCCCCGGCCTTCCCCGTGGGGTGAGCCTTGCAGCCTCCATTCCTGCCCCACCCGCACTGCTGGGTGTGATGGGGATAAAGTCTGGCCACCTAACGCAGCCTCTGCTCTTTGCTCCCTTCCTAGGTATCAATATCCTTCTCTGGACCAGCTGGCTGACATGATCCCTTGCATCCTGCAGTATGTCAAGTGAGTCTGGGTGGGATGACGTTTGCTCATGGTACAGGTTCACCGGAACCCATTTCCTTTCCCAAGAATGATAAACACCCCACGCAGATGCGGGCACTTGGGGTGACAAAGGGACTTCTCATCTCTTGGCCGAGGGGGAATGAAGATGGAAATCAGAAAAGTCGCAGAGTTCCACGAATAATGCTGCTTTCACATGACCCCTAAAATCCGCTGGCAACTTAAATGCAGATCCCACCAGCGTGGTTTTTGGTCTGCTTCCTGTGTTCCCACCTCCCGCACTCTTGATTCTATTGCTTCTCTCTGTGGTGAGGGGTGAGAGAGAGAAAAAAAATGCAGGCTCACCTCTGCCTGCTGTTGGCAGCAGCTAATTGTTCCAGCCTGTTAGGATTCCTGTCTGTTAAAAGGGGGGGAAGGGGGGGACCCAACGAAAACATATAAAAAGTGGAAGAGGGCCAGGCATGCAATGCTTTAAAACAGCAGCAAGGAACAGCAACAAGGATTTTACCTCCTCAAGACCAGGTACTTGTAACATGTGCTGGGGCGCACTTAAGTGGGCGTAGTCGTACTTTTTTAAAAAGTCCGCTGCTGGTGGGAAAACAATTTTATGCTCTGCATCTGCGAGCCCTTTGCATCGGATTTTAGGGGTGGTGTGAATGCAGCCTAAAAAAACTAAATAGAGAAACAGCTCAGATATGTGAGTAAACCTTCAATGCTGCTAGTTAATCCTGACGTTTTCCACACCGAGCAGAAGGGAAATCACCGGAGCAGTCCTTCCATTTGCTCCAGGAACCTCCTCGATGCATGCCCGTTCTCACACTGGTTGTAAAATTGTTGATGCAGCGGGTCACAGAACTGTGATGTGTTGGCAGGCATGGTGGGGTGGGGGCATATCCTTTCCAAACTGCATTTAAGGAATCTTTTCTCTCCTAGTGGTGTTTTGTTTTCATAAGTGCCTTTAACAAGTATGTGGCAATTAAAAAAAATAATAATCAGGCAGGCACAGCTTTCATCTTCTGAGTAGTGCTTTGATGACAGGGCGTATCTACTGAACATTTGTTCCTAGTGTCACTATAAAAAAACCTGAACACCATTCCAAAGATCCAGTTCATATTCTGCATCCAATGCATACATCTTGCTGTTCACACATGGAGTTCGGTAGGCAGAAGCTAGCAGTCTAAATATTCCTTCTTCTAATAATCCATGAAACTCGCCATGCCTAGAATCGCCACTGGCTCTTAGTTTCGCAGATTCTCTAGTGATCAGAAATGCAGGCACCCCCTTGCTTCCCAATGTATTTCTGCTTCCCGAGAAAGTCCACCAGCCTTATGACGTTCAGTTGCTTCCCATCTAATCCTAACCCCCTCCTTCTGGTTTGCTAATCCAAGAATCCTAGCCTGTTGAGCTTTGCTCTTGCATATTAACTGGTACTTACTATAGTTCCGGATGGGTAGCCCTGTTCTGTAACAGAAAATATAAAGTTAAAGAAAAGGTCATGGATCTTCAAAATCAATGACATTTACAGGTATTGCAATCTAGGAGTTTCTGACTTCTTTCATTAAACGCATGAAGTTGCCAGAAACATACATATCTATATAGAGAAAGATAAATATAGCTAAAAATATTGCACACACATCTATGCAGAAACAGAATGGGGTGGGTGGGGGAATGCCACTGGAACCCATTTCTTTTCCCAAAGTTTGTGAACTCCGGGGGGTGGGGGCAAGATAGCTCCTGATCCTTGGCATATTTTGTAACTGTCCTTTCCTTTTTCCTCCCTCCTGCAGCTTTACCAGCATCATTGGCATCGGAGTTGGAGCTGGTGCTTACATCCTGGCACGCTACAGTGTAAGTGGGATGAAGTCCAGCACATGTAATGTGAGGAGACATTAGATCCATAGTCACCGTGTCAAATGGTTACGGTCATTTCACCCCACCATGGATCAGACACCTGAGACGTAACAGAAGGATCGGTCCACTGAGTGTGTGGCTTCTTATGCCCTGAATATAACAGGCCACGGAATTGAAATGAGTCCTGCAAGAGGGACATTTGGGTTGTTTCTTGAGTTGAGTGTGTTGGAAGGATGGATCTAGCATTGATTTCAGTGGGTAACTAGTGTCATTTGTCATAGTTAAGAGCACTGGCAATAATTATGGTTCAGCTCATGGCTCAGAACCACAGGTTCTACAGTGGGTAGGATTAGGGAACTTGCTTCCTTCGCCCAAGGGTGGCCAAACTTGACACCCAGGATGTTGTTGGACAGTAAGTCTTATCAGTTCAGGCCCGCCTTGCCAGGAGCCTCATGGCACAGTGGATAAACTGCTGTACTGCAGCCAAAACTGTGCTCACACCCTGGAGTTAAATCCCAAATGGCTGGCTTGTGGTTGACTCAAACTTCTATCCTTCCAAGGTTGGTAAAATGAATACTCACTTGAGGGGGGCGGGTCAATGTGTAGCCTGCAGAATTAAATTGTAAACCAGCCAGAGAGTGCTTTAAGTAATACATCTGGAAGTTGAGTCATGGCAACTGGACTTCTTTTCTTGAGAGTTTGAAACGTTTCGCTGCTCACCCAAACAGCTTAGTCAGTCTGAGGAAAGCTACTTGCAAGTCCTCCATTTTATATTTCACTCTGACCTTATGTCACCAACTGCACTATAAAATGGAGGGCTTGCAACTAGCTTTCCTCAGACTGTGACAAAGCTGTTTGGATGAGCAGCGAAACGTTTCAATCTCTCAAGGAAAGAAGTCCAGTTGCCATGACTCAACTTCCAGATAAACTCACCTGGATGACTGAGAATCTTCACAGACATTTAAGTAATACACTTTGCTTCACTTTTTTTGCCAACAGTGAGGGAAGCTGAGTATTGTCATCAAACAAAAAATTGAGGGTCATCTTATACACAGAAGTAAGCCGAGGAGAGAACCATGGGGTTACAAAACTGTAATTTGGGTTTGGAAAAATTGGGGGAGGGGTGTCATCTTATACATGGGGAAATACGGTAACCACTACGATGGACTACTGACTCTAAATAGAAGGTCTCATTTCGGAATGTCAATAGAGCACCAGAACAAGCGGGATACTTTCTCCCAGTTGTACAAGTTTATTTCTTTTTATGGGAATATTTATTGCCTGGGATTGAAATGTTGTTTCTTCCATCTGCACTCAGAAGTGGCATATCCTGCTCTGTTACTGCCTACTTCATCCTTCTGCTTCTGTCAGATTACCCACCATGCAGTGAGGCGATGTCATATTTTGTTATGTGGTTAAACTGACAACAATTAATGAATTGTTATTTTTGTCCCCAGCTCTCTCATCCAAACACTGTGGAGGGTTTGGTTCTGATCAACATTGACCCCAACGCCAAAGGCTGGATGGATTGGGCTGCCCACAAGGTGAGAAGGGGAGAGGGATGGTGAAGTGAGGTGGCCATTGGTTGCACAATTGTGCATGTTTATGCCCAGTTCCATCCGGGGAGGAGCAAGCTAAGCAGTTGGCCTTTAATTTAGCAGAGGGGTGGACCACTGCGGCTCTTCTGGTTCACCACTGCTTACACTAGCCAGTTCTGATGGAAGTTGTAGGTTTAAAATGATACGCAGGTGACCACTCCAGGTCTCAGTAAATCCTGAAGTAACATTTGCATCATCGCTGATTGAAGCAGACAGTACAACCAAGTGGACAAAAAGCCTGTGGACAAACCAGACCATTTGTTTCTGTGACAGCTGTGCTGAGGAAGTGGACTTGTTAATCCATGAGAGCTTATGTCCAAGATGCTGTAAGGCTTTATGTTGTTTCTACTGCCGCCACAGAATAACATGGCTCTCCCACCATACCACGTTCTTGTAATGTTTTGCTGCCACTAGTGGGTGGTGGACTGTCAGAAAGTTCTTCTCAGTCTTTCAGTTTTACTGCTCTTCATCCACTCTTCTGCCCACACTGTGCTATGCTCTGTCTATCCTCTATCGTTTTTCCCCTCTCACTCTGGAAGTTGAGTCATGGCCACTGGGCTGCTTTTCTTGAGTCAATCTCAAAAGAAAAGAAGTCCAGTTACCATGACTCAACGTCCAGATAACCTCACCTGGATGACTGAGAATCTTGCCAGATAATTTCCTCTCTCATTCATTAATGTTCCTTCACCTTTTCCTTCTCTGTTAGAAAATTCTGCTGACTTTCCTTTTGCTTGACTTTTCCTAACATTCTGTGTCTCTCCCTTTACTTATCAAACATTCAGGTAGGCAGCATGTGCCTCCACCATCACTGAAACGCTGTTTAATTTCACCATCACCCCCATCAGCCTGTGGTGTTGGGAGTTGCAGTCCAACAATATACGAAGCTCACAGGCTTTCTGCCCAATCACCCTTGAAAAGCCCCTATACATGCCTTTCTGATGTGCCTTTCCGCAAGGGTGTTCCTGAATTAGTCTCTCAGGGGGAATACCTATATTGAACCTCTCAGAGGTATTTATTTTTTAGCTACCAGGAATGTGGGAAGCTGCCTTGCGCCAAGTCCATCTAGCCCAGCATTGCTGGAATTTATCACCGAAGGCGCTTCCAGCCTTATCGGAACATGCTGCGGATTAAACATAGGGCCTGCATGCAAATCAGGTGGTCCACAATGGATCTGTCACACTTCCTTGGCGGTGGCTCAACCCTAGGCTCGTTTCCATATCCTTTCCTAGACAGTGAGAACCATTATTCTGTCAGAACTTCACTTGTCCTGACCTTTTTCTGTGGGGCTCTCAGTGATCAGCTCTGTATCGTTTTTATCCCTCTCTTCAGCCAGAAGGAGCAGCTGAAACCCAAGAGCTAACTAAACTAAATGTCTACAAACTTGGAATTATCTTTCTGTAATTATTTTAGACACACATATGCTTACAATTATTTATTCCCCTTTGGGTGGCCAGTGTACCGGAGGGAACATTGGTTCGCCCTTGTTACTGTCAATAACTTGTTGTAAACCGCCCAGAGTTCCTGATGGAAGATGGGCGGTATAGAAATGAAACAAACAAATAAATAATAAATAAATAAACAACTAAGAGTCTAGATGCGGCACAAAAGCAGGGAAAGGGAATGGAGAGAGTAAAAGAATCAAACTCAACCACGGTCACTGAAGCAGTGCTTCTCACGAGGGCCAGCTGGAAACTCTTCAGGGAAAGGAAGAGCCTGATGGAGTTAATCCAATGGTTCCCAACCTGGGGGTCGGGACCCCTTTGGGGGGTTGAATGACCATTTTACAGGGGTTGCCATGAGCCAGTGAAGAAAAAGGCACAAACGGCTTGGGTCTGGAGGAGGAGGGGGGAAGGAAGGGGGAAGTGTGAATTACAGCTTGATAGGTTGGAAAGGATGTCATTCAATGGCACCGGAGGCTTTGATTGGCTGAGGATGCCTGTAGAGGTAAGTTCTCTGTGGCACCTGCATCAGTGGCCTGCCAAAGGGGCCTTGTGGCCTCTTCCAAGCAGGGCAAGGGGTCACCACAACGTGAGGAACTGTATTAAAGGGTTGCCGCATTAGGAAGGTTGAGAACCACTGAGTTAATCTTTCAGCAGGGCTGGTGGCATGGCCCGGATTCTCCATCTCTCCCTGCTGCAGCTTATCATCCCCTCGGGTACATTTTCCAGCAGCTGCCTCAAGATCTCTGCAGCCTTTGCATTCTTTGGTTCACCACTGCGGGGCACCTCCAGCTGCCTCTCTACGATTTTGCCCCCCCCACCTCGTCTCACCCTGTCAACTGACGGGTGTGTGACCCTCCTGGCTGCCCTGGTTTCCCAAAGGGCATTTCTCTCAGCCTCTGCCAGAGATGCTGCACCAGTTCCTTCAAAAGTGGTGCCTCTGGCTCCGCTGTCTTCTTGGGTCTTGCTTTTCTACTATCAAAACTTCAGTTATCTTCTCCTCCAGGCTATGGAGGGCCGCCTTCCTTGTCACACTCCTTCTAAAACTGTCAGCCAGACTGCTGATAAAGAAAAAAAATCCACCATTGCTCATGGGAACACATCATTTCATTGTCGCGGCCACAACTTGTCTGTATTAAATATCGATTTTTTTTCCCACTTCAGACTTGCACGGGGTATAAGGAGTGTGAACCATCAGTGCACATTTCAGTATAGAGGGAGTCCATCCATTTGAGTCTCCCCAAGTCCTATTTATTATCCACATAGTTCCTTATTTTGATATATTTAAATATATCAGAATAATAATTGCGCCTGGAGTAGGAACTGGCAAGCCACTCCAGTATTCCTGCCAAGAAAAACTCCATGGATGACAACAACAACAACAACATTTCTTGCAATCAAAGGTGACGATATGGCTTCATAGGAGGCCAAAGCTTTTCAAAGAGCCAGAAGCTCAAGTCATCCTTTTCACTTCACACTTAGAATCTGGGTAGATGGTGTCCCCAGTCACGTTTTCTGACAGGATTCCGGTTTCCCAATGTTTGGGCATGTGCGTTTGTGAAATAGTGAAGGCTAGGGTTAGTGTGTAGGGGACCACACCTTCCTTGTAGTGCTCTCTTCCACACAAGGTGTGTGCTTCCTGATGTCCGATATGTGAGAGGCAGATGGGAACTCCATGGTGTAAGAAAAGGAACTCGGCTTACTCTGCAAAGGACCATCTGTGTCTGAAATGGAAGGTGTCCAACCTGTGTCTCCCTCACCCCACATAGTCAGATGGCAACTTCCATCAGCCCTAGTCACTGCAGCCAGTGGTGAAGAAAGATAGACATCTCATACTAATAATTGTGGTCTCCCCTGACCTTACTCTGATTTTTTTTCCCCTTCAGTTGACTGGCCTCACATCTTCAAGCTCCGAGATGATTTTGGGGCATCTCTTCAGCCAGGTAAGAACATGGAGGCGGAGCTGAATAGTAAGACTAACCCTAGTCCTACTGTAAGCTTCTGTACACTGGGATTCTCTTGGGAGTCAGAAAACACCTCAGATGTATTCAGTGTGATCTGTTGTTGTTCTGACAGATGAACAATAAAAAATGGAACCTGTTACATAAATTGCTAGAATGCTCTGTGGTTTAGGTTCAGACGGTGGAGCCAGAAGTTGGGAGTTCAATTCCCCACTGTGCCTCCTTGATAAAGGCTGGACAGGGGATAGATTTCATTATCGTTAGGGTCCCTTCTAGCTCTGTATTCTAAGATGGTGGTGATGATGGTGGTGGTGGGGGTAGTGGTGGTGGTTATTGTTGTGCATGGAGGGGTGTTCCTTGCTTGAAAAAGAAATTAAAGATTGATATGAGAATGACCTGAAATCCAGAGTATTCAATTCAAAGTGGCTTGATATATATCCTTTATAAGTAACTAGGAAAAGTAATTAAAAATGGTCCATATGCTTCCTGCCCTAGAATGTATAGTATTAAATTTAATATGATCAACAAATCAAAAACAAACAACATAGATTGGCAGCAAAGCCACACAAAGCAAAGTGTTCTGCTTATATACCGCCCCATACCACTTCAAGTAGTCTCTGGGCGGTTTACAATTTTTAATTACAGTTTGTAGGCTACACATTGCCTACATACTGTAGAACAAAGAGATCAACAGACACATATATAACATGCATTGAGCACAGCCAATTCCCAGGGAGACAAACTTCCTTAGACAATCATTAAGACAATGACCATACCCCCAATAAGTACATATTCGTGTGTGTGTGTGTGTGTGTGTGTGTGTGTGTGTGTGTGTGTGTG
>JAHTLZ010000111.1:18181285-18222201 GCA_023846285.1 Phrynocephalus versicolor | reverse complement strand
ATATATATAAATCCATGCATGTTTACCATTTTCCGCCTGCAAACTAATGCCGCTGCGCAAAAGCTGGCGACTTTAATTGTTACTGATGGACCCTGGTCTGCCAACAGATAGTATACGTAATATTCATCATCTCTTCCAGGAATACTTCTTAGAATTGGATAGATAAAGTTCTTCTCTTACTTTTCTGATCTATCTTCATGCCCTCATTAGTTTTTTAAAAAGTGATTCATTACCTGTGCCCAATTCTGCTTCAGAAGAAAATTACTACTGTGAATGAGCCTCCCATCTCTCAACTCAGCCAGCCTTAATAACTTGGGGGGGGGGGGGGGAGGAATGTCTGAAGAACGCTGAAAGGAGAGAGAAGCCTGTCACTGTGTCAGCTTCAGTTAACTCAACAATCACAAGCTAAACCCAAGGGCCAGAGTGCTGGCTGCTTTGCAAATATGATGAAAATGAGTGAAGATGGCCTTCCTTTATCTAAGCAACCGTTAGTTGGATATTTAAACCTCCAATTAAACCTCTTTTTAAATAAAGCAGACTTAAAATTTGGGTTTTTTGTTTTGGTTTTCTTTTTGTATGGCAGGGGCCTAATTTAGGATTCATTCCATTTTTGTCCCTGTCCAAATAATTTAATTTCAGCATCGGGTAGTAAAGCTGCCAGTTTACCAAGAGAAATAAAAAGAATTATTTGGACAGGGAGAGAAACGGAATGAATCCCAAATTAGGCACCGGCCATACCAAAAAAGTCCATGATCCTGTCAAATTTTAAGTCTGCTTTATTTAAAAAGAGGTTTAATAGAGTGTTGTTTTTTCTTTACAGAAATAAGCAACCAGGGTGTGGCATTGTCACCCGCTAGTGACTACACATCTGGTCAGTGTTAAGGCATAGGTAGAGAGGCTGAATGAAGAGTTGGTGTATAGCAGGGATGCATAAAGATATGTATAGCAGGGATGGGGTGTAGTTAGATACTACTAATGCCTCTTCAATGCTCTTCCACAGGAAGAATTGTCGAAGAACACTGAGATGGTGCAACAACAGCGGGATATCCTGAGTCATGCAACTAACTTGCCCAATATCCAACTCTACTGGAGCAGTTACAACAGGTTAGTGTGTGCCCAAGACATGGATTGGGAGTATCATATCAAATCAAGACCAGGCTAAGAGTGTGTCAAGGCTGAGTCTGCAGCACTGGTTGGAATAAAAACAGGGTCCAGAAGTCAGACAGTAGGTGGGACTAATCGAACATAAGAACAGCCTTGCTGGAACAGGCCACAGCCCATCCAGTCCAGCCTTCTGTCACACACAGCGGCTCACCATTTGCTTCAGGGTGTTCCCGAGCAGATGTCTTCATCTGCTTAAGATTCCCTGCAGATGGCATTGAGAGATATCCTGCGTCTCTCTCCAACCTGGAGGTTGTCTTTAGGCATCCATCATGATAGCCATTGATACCCTTGTTCTCCATGAACTTGACCAATCCTTCCTTAAAGCTGTCAAGGCTGACAGCTGTCACCACTTCTTCTGGCAGGGAGTTCCACAGACCAGTGATCCTCTGGTTGAAGGATCTGTACCTGAGAGCTTCTTTCCTTTTTGGGATCATTCTCCAGCCTGTGGTACTGGTAATATGTGCAGGAGCCAGCCTCCTGCTAGTGTGTTGGGCTGGAGGTTGGCAGCATTAGGGGATCGGCAGTGACATCAGTAGTAAGGATATCGTACAATTAAGTAACTGAAATATTGTGTCCTAAGTACATGAGTATTCCTGAATTTCTAGTAGCTGAGGTTGATGGTTTTGTTCATGACTCAACAGTTCGTCTCTAAAGTGAAAGAGATATTTGCCACTAGAAAAGCACACACTCGTTGTAAAGATCAGTTTTCTGAGTATGTTGCCTGATGGCCAGGAAACACACCCAGAACAGTATGACTCACTCAAAGGAGGAAAGAGCAGCTTTCAGGGCAGATAGTTCTGCCTTCTCTTTGTGTTGGCCAGCGTTGCCTGTCGATTTGGACCAATGCAGAAATTCGACAGAATTATCCACCTCCAACAAAAACAGATTGCAGCAGGGCAAGTTAAAAACAATGAATCACAAAGAGATCCAGGAGACACCTTCCTAAGTTCAGGTCAAGACCCAGACAAGGGTGGCGGCATTGGGCTTGTATCAGGCTCCAGTCCCTAAGAACTGGCTAGGAGAGAACGTATTTCGCTACCCTAGAGGCCTCCAGACTACAAAGTCTGTCATTCCTAACCAATGCAGATGCTGGCTTAGCCTGGCAATCCAAAATGACTGTAGTATTCCAGATTGGGGAAGACTAGTGTAAACTACAAACTGGATATTGGCCTTCACATTTCATAATACCTGGCTGTTGGCTCTGCTGGCTGGCTAGAATACCATGGGTTTTCCAGCAATGGCGCAGAGAATTCTAAGCAGAATGGATGAAGAGTGTGACTTAATCAAAAGCAGTTTCTCTCATTATACTGGAGGAAATGGGAGGGAAAGCAGCACTTAACAGGGTCATTCTCCTAAAGAATTTACCAGGACTTTTAGAAGACTTTCCTTCATAGCTTGGGGCAGTGGCTGTATTTTTTCACTCCTATATGTCAAATGTTGATTCAGCTTTCACAGAAGGTTGACAAATGTCCCCAATCTGGAACTAACCAGAGGTTCTGTTTTTGTCTAGAGTATATAGAGAAGGGTTTTGGTTGTGTGTGTGTGTGTTTTTTAGTGTGATCTGAACACACTCATTCACTGTAGCTGGGCCGAAGTAGGCACTTTCCATTCTTGAGCTCCTTGTATCTTGATCTAGATCAGTGGTTCTCAACCTGTGGATCCCCAGATGTTGCTGGACTGCAACTCCCAGAAGTCTTCATCACTACTTGAGCTAGCCAGGTTTTCTGGGAGTTGCACTCCGGGAACATCTGGGGACCCACAGGTTGAGAACCACTGAGGTAGCTCAAGGATCTGGTTGGATGACACCCCCCCCCTTGCCAAGTACTGGCCTGCAACCTCCATGATTCCAACCTGTTGAATATTCAGACTCAGACTGATGGCAGTTGCAGTTAAATGCATAGTTCTTTGGATAATTGTTCGAATAAGGTTGTAGCTTTTGTTTTATGAAGCAATGAACTGGCATGTATATGTGTGTCTTGCATGTGGTTATAAAAAGCAAACTATTCATAACGGTGACACCAGTAACGATGGTTGATTTAAAAAAAGAGTTCTGAGATTGAGGTAGACCTGTGTAGAACCTGCATGTTGCCTGACTGATTGTTTTAAGTGCAAGCAGTAATAATTGCCAACATCCAAGTTTGAAGAGCTCTCCTGTTTGAAAAGGAGAGATTCTGTAGATGCATAACTATCTTGTATCTAACTGCTGCACATCTGCATGGCACTGGAACATTTCAATTCCATTGGCAACTCTGGATAAAACTAGGTTTGGTAATAAACAGGAAACTATAGGATTTTTATAGGAGATAGAGAGAGAAGGTAGCATAAACAAAGCCAAACTTAAAAGGTGGAAGAAAGATGTTGATGGTTTTCTTTTCCCTTCACAGCCGCCGAGATTTGATCCTGGAGCGTGGAGGCGACCACACCTTCAAGTGAGTGCCAGGGAGCCAGGCCTCGTGCCCACCTGAGTTCACACATTTGTCCTGTTCTCTTCTAGCTTACTAAGGCTCATGGGAATTGCAGTCAAACAACACAAAAAACCCACACATTCCCAACCCTGCTTTGCAAAACATTGGAAATGTCCACATTTCAGAGAATACATAATTAATACAGAATATCTACAAAGAAAATTGGAAGAACAGGGCTTTGGTTTTTTTTTTAAATGTGCCCCTCTCTTCTATCTATTTCTGATTCTTGGATTTTTGCTCATAATTTTCTTCTGGATTAATTAGCTATAAGCCTTCTCTGTTTTTTAATACTCTGAAGCATCAGAGACATCCGTGCATGGTTAATTAATCCAAACTAAAGGTGTGACCTTGTGAATATGAAGAAGTGTCAGAAGGGAGGTAGAAGTCATGCACTAAAACCAGGAAGAGACTAAAAATAGAGATGTCTTAAGCTATGTCTGAAGATCAGCAATCTTCTGTTGCCATTTTGCAGCTTTTAATTTTTGTTTTCACTAATCCCTCAAGGCCCCACAATGTGCTAATCTCTCAGTTCTTGCATCTCTTGCGTGTTGACCCTCTAACTTTCTGGGTTAACAGGTACGACTGAGGTTAAAAAACAAAAACACAATCCTACCGCTATAGGGGGAGCAGTTGCCCTTACAAGGAACCTAGCCCTACGTCTGACTATACCTTTGCTTTCTTTTTATGCTCTCCATGTTAATTAATTAATTAGTTACAACTATTCCCTGGCCTTTTTTTCCAGTAGGCTGAAGTGCTCAAGACCGCATGGCTGACTGTCCTCCTTCCTACTTTATGCCCACAACAAACTTGTAAGATTCTTTAGGAAGAGAAAGGGTTACAATTCAGTGACACCCAGTGAATTGGTTTGCTGGGGATTTGAATCTGGAGCCCTGAAGTCCACATCCTAGCCACTCAATCAAACCATCTACCTACGTAGACATTCCTCTTTCAGAAGTCCTTAGCAATTCTGAAGTTGAGTAAGACTTTCCTTAAGCCATGGATTACCCAAAAGTCCGCCAAACACGCTTGAACATGTTCACACTAGCAACTTAGCTGGAACGTGGAGAAAAGGGGAGAAGGAGAGCTTTCTTCTCGACAGGATTGGGATGTAGGCCTGGTTTTTCTGCCAACTTCAGGAAGGGATTGGGCCAGCTCATAGTAGGTTGTTGCTTCAGGCATAATAATAATAATAATAATAATAATAATAATAATAATAATAATAATAATAATAGACACTGCCCTGATTCTCTTTCCCGAAGCTTTGCTGGAGTGGGGAAGGAATGTATTACTCCTTTAAGATTCTCAGTCTCTCTTTCTGTTTCTGGTTCTTTTTCTTTATCAAAAGGATAGCTCTGCCTCTTGAATTTTGACATCCTAGGCAGCCCACCTGTTGAGCCAGGGTTAAGCTGACCCTGGGAGCAGAGGATGTTCAGAGTATGTCAGGGTTGCTAAGCAACCTCAGGAAGCACTGCTGAGGGTAACCAAATGCCTAGGCCGGGCCTGATGGCAGCAGGCGGGTCTGGGTCACTAGTTGCCAAGTGTCCTTTTTAGATTCCGTGCTGGGCAAAGCTGACTCCATTTGTTTAAATCCCATCCTGTTGGACCGTAAAGGGTAGATCTGCTGTGTGACCTTAACCACCCAAAGAGTGAAAACATGGCACAGTTTAGGTTCACTTCCTTCTCAGTGGCCTTCCCATGTGGGGTGGGGGGAAGAGGTGGGAAGGGGGGAAGGACAAGGTGGCCCCTTAGAATGACTCCCTCACCATCAGGTAGAGAAAGTCAGAGAGGACGGAAGTGGCCTCCCACATAGCTTGGGAGACTGGGAAGTGTCTAGCTGTCTTTCTGTCTGTGTGTCATTGATCTTCCCGAGTCTCTCTTTATATTAATAGCTACATATTCTCTTCCTTTTCTTTCCACTGTGAGGGGTGAATTAACCAAGAGAGTTGTGGCATCTTAAAAATGAATGCATGGGTTTCTAACCCAAAAATGAAGGAGTGAAGGTGAAGAAAAAAGCAGCTATTCCTTCACAGTCTATTATTTTTATCTCGTTTCTCTGCCTGAGGGAAAGAGTCTTCTTTCTTCTGAACTATCACAGTTCAGCTATTCTTGCATGGACATAACATGGACTCTGCTGCACAGCAATTCCTGGAATCCATCTTACGATTTTGACTCTGTAACATACAGCAGTTTTTGTAGTCATGTCAGCTTCTTCTTCTGG
Organism: Phrynocephalus versicolor; assembly: GCA_023846285.1. Lineage (NCBI taxonomy): Eukaryota > Metazoa > Chordata > Lepidosauria > Squamata > Agamidae > Phrynocephalus > Phrynocephalus versicolor. The sequence continues at coordinate 18,216,354 of JAHTLZ010000111.1, read as the reverse complement.
ATCCCTCATTCCCTCCCCTCTCCTTTATATCTGCCTGATTAAGATCTTTAGAAAAACTCAAAACGTGCTTTCTATTATCACTGAGGTTTGTTTTTTCCTTTTCTTTTCCCAGTTTGGTTGGCCCTAATATTGGTATTACGCTTCTATGAATTCTGATTTTATTCTCATGTGAACTGAGATATCTGTGCATATCTTTCATGTAAGAGACAGCAAGCTTCTAACAACCCAGTTACTTGGAAATTAATCCTGAGTAAGGCGGGGTTGCAGCTTCTAAAATGTGTCATCCATTTGCCATTGTTTCTTTTCTGTTCACATTTAGATGCCCTGTGATGTTGGTGGTGGGGGATCAGGCCCCTCATGAAGATGCAGTGGTGAGTAATGGCATTCCTTCAAAGAAAGGTTTTATATCCCTGAAATTAAAAAGTGTGGAGTTGCTAGACTTTCTGGGATGTTTATTTTGGCCCACCAATCCTTTACTTTCAACTTGAGGTGAAGTGGAAAAAAAACACCTCTCCCATCGTGTTTGCTTTTTATCCTCTATCCCTCTTACAGGTGGAGTGCAATTCCAAACTAGACCCCACCCAGACGTCCTTCCTTAAGGTAAGCCATGCCTCTCCTAACACTGTGTTAATTGAAAAGCATAAGCTGTGCATCTAGCTTTCTACTCCCTTTGGCTCCCCCCCCCCCGGTCTCCCATGGCCATCTTTTTTTAAAATCTTCCTCCACTACTGTCAGCTAATCTACCTCTGTCATAAATTTCCCTTTGTGATTCCCAAGGCTTTAATTAAGGGGCAAATAGCCACTATAAATAACCGACCATTAGAACTGAAAGCACTGTAGTATCGAAGAGATGTGACTGAGGCAGACTTGTGAGACTGAGAAATAAGACCTCAAGGGAATCCAGTGCTTACGTCCTCAACACCAGTCACAAAACAAGCTAGTTTGCAAACCCAGGGAGCTGAGAGAGACTCCTAAACTCACACATTTGTTCTTTAGGGATTTTCCTCTAAAGGCGGAATATCTATAACCTCTGGTTTGCTCTCAGGATCCTCTTATTGGCTCCCAACCCCACCGTGCTAACTTTTTGGTCATGCAGTTTTTTGTCTCCAAATAATACCCGTATCATACACTTTTCTGAGGGCTTGATTTTGTGGGAATGGAAAATGGTTGTGGACAGATTTCCTGTGGGACTGGGATGCAGCAAGTTGCATCTTCCCAATTTTAGCTGAGGATCACACCCACTTGCACTGTTCACCCTTTACCTTTCTGTCATCTTCTACTGTCCCTGAATTTTTGACCAAAGGGAATTGCCCGCACAAACGGCCATCTTAGAACCTTGTGTCGAGGCCCTGCTTCTCAACTGTATATATTCTCCACAAAGCCTACCCTGTGGCTAAGGTGCTTCCCACTCTGACTTTGGTTTCTCTTTTTCAGATGGCTGATTCGGGAGGACAACCACAGTTGACCCAGGTATGATAGAGTGGCAGAACCTGGCCCTTAGGATTAAGGTTTGGGGGACAAATCAGTTGCATGCATTCTGGTGGATGTGTCACTTTCAGAATGTTTCCCAGTACATTGTTCCTCCTTTTAGGGCGTGTTTCAAATATCTGTGTCAATATAGGTACTTCTGGACATAGCAAAGGAAATAGAAGATAGTTACAGGAAGGGGCAAACGGGAGGTGGTGTAGCCTTGTATGTCAAAGAAGGGATAAAATCATACAAATTGGAATATCTATGTGATTTGATTTCACCATTAGAAACTCTGTGGGTAAGTGTATCAGGCCACAGAGATGGTCTAACAGTAGACATATGCTATCGGCCTCCAGCCCATGCCCCTGAGAGAGACTGGCAGTTGGAGAATGTTGTAAAGGAGGCATCCAAGAAGGGAAGCCTGGTTATAATGGTGGGGCTTCAATTACCCTCACATAGACTGAGTGAACTGTTGTTCAGCACATGATAAAGAGATAAAGTTCCTAGATAATGCTAAATGATTGTTCCCTGGAATAGATGGTTGAAGACCCAACTTAGAGGTACAAGAATCCTTGACTTGATCCTGAATAATACACAGGATCTGGTGTAAAATGTTAATGTGACTGATCCAATAGAGAACAGTGACCACAACACAATTACTTTTAACTTAATCATGGACTGCCAATCACTGATAAAAATCTAACACAGCAACCTTAACTTTTCAAAAAGGAAATATCTCGAACATGAGGAAACTAGTAAAAAAGAGGGTGAAAGGGAACCTCTCCAAGAGGCATGGAGACTGTTCACAAAAACAGTAACAGAGGCCCAATTGGAATGCATACCCAAAAGGAAAAAGGGCACTGCCAGGTCCAAGAGGACTTTGATGCGGCTTACAGGATCTGTTTGGGAAGTGATCAAAAACAAGAGAAGCTCATTTAGAAGACAGATGGCTAGTCCAAACAAGGACAACAGGCAGAAACATAAATTCTGGCAGAACAAATGCAAGGCAACAATCAGGAAAGCAAAGCAAGACTTGGAGAAGCGTATAACTAAGAACACTAAAAAAAAACAAATAACAAGGAGTTCTTTAAGTACATTAGAAGTAAGAACCCAACTAGGAAGGCTATTGGACCGTTAGATGGTAATGGAAGGCAAGGGATAATGTGAGACAGAATGCTGGACTGGATGGGCTGTGACCTGTTCCAGCAAGGCTGTTCTTACGTTCTTATGCCCGGTGTAAAAAAACCCTAAACATCCTTTTTAAATGACTTGCAGAGAAAAGCCACTTCCAAGAGGGGTTGTTATGAAGCTGTGGAAAGCTGGTTAACTTATCTCTGCCTGTTAATTCTTCACTGCAAATGTCTCCCCACCTGTCTTTTACAGTTCTGAGTCTTCTAGATACACAACAGAGGAATAAAAGGGTCAGGCTATGTTGGGGAAACAGGCAGAGAGAAGGTTATGCACGCCCTCACTTCTCTGCTTAAAATGATCTGATTCCCTGCACTGTGGTGCCGTGACAGAAGCTTTAATACATGCATCTCTGTGTTGCGTTTTGCTCAGGCCCATGATTTAATTAGCAGCGAGTCCAATATAGAAAACATAAGAACGAGCTGTAACTAAGATGCACCTCTTCTTTTTTCACGGAGCCCAGAAAATGACATCCGGACGGCATGTGTTACAGATGGTGAATCACTGCCTAACAGCCAGGATCATTTTCTTTTCTAGCCCACACAAATAGATCTTTAGCTAAGAGACCAAGGGCGCTTTTACACGACCCCTAAGATCCACTGGCCACTTATATTCGGACCAGAGATCTTAGGGGCTTGTCGCTCTTCCTGTGTTCCCACCCGCTCACCTCCGTGCCTCTCGCTCTTCTTAAGTAGCTCTTAAAGGGGCAAGAGCCAAAAAAGCAACAAACAAAAGCGAGGAGAATGTTCACCTCCAGAGAGAAGGTACTTGAAAGGTGCGCTGGGACGCGCTAAAGTGGGCGGGGTCGCACTTAATTTCCTGTAAACTCCGGAGCTGGTGGGGAAACATTTTAAAGCTCCGAAGCTGGGAGCCATTTGCCCCGGAGTTTAGGGGTCATGTATAAACGCCCCAAGTTAATCTCTCAGACTTGTTTGAGTATGCACACCCTTATGTTGGCTGGGTAGCTCAGTGGTTTAGGGATCCAGCTGTGGAGTCAAAAATGAGGAGTTTTGATTCCATGCTGTGCCTCCAGGAAGAAGAGCCAGCCTGTGTGGCCTTGGGCAAGCTGCACAGTTCCCGGGGTGTCTCCCTCCCCCCCCAAAAAGGGGGTGGTGTTAAACCACGTCTGAATAGTGTCCACCTGGAAAATCCTTGAAAGGGCCGACATCAGTCAGAATTGACTTGGTGGCACATGGTTTTATGGGACTACAGATGCAGAAAGTCAAGAGCAGGGATACGCTTGTCTGGCTTGTACCTTTGGCGCGTCAGCCAAGCACCACTGCTGCCTTTGGATTGAAACAACGGGTTCAGAGGACCCTGCTTGAACCACACATACTTTAGAATAGGGTAGAGTCAGACATCTAAGCTGAAATAAGGGGAAATTAATTAACTATATTTAAGAGGAAAAGAGAATAAAATTAAACTTGCATTTCTAGCAAGGTTTTTCCTTATCTTAAAACTGGGAGTGGCCTGTTCCTTAATTATTTAAATGACTGAGAGACAGTCACTGTAGATTTTCGATGCACTTCGCTTAAGTAGTAACATATTTTGGGACAGAAATGTTTGACTTATTTTTTTTGAAATACAAAATGAAAGTGAAATAAACCTGGGAAAGGAACCCCTGTACCAAAAGGTCAGTAAACTGGGGTGAAATGGTAGCTTTTCACTCAATGTTTTAAGACACACATTTATTTATTTATTTATTTATTTATTTATTTATTTGGATTTCTGTACCACCCATCTGGCAGCAAGGTCGTTCCGGGCGGTTTTTTGCATCATTTGCATCACAGAAGCTTCTACACAATATAAATTACTAAGCATTGGGTTTTTTTCTTACTCTTCACTTACCACAAGGGTTTTTAAAAAGGAGGGCGAACAATTCACTATGGAAAGAGGCAAACAACATTATTAGTGCATTAGAACAAACTATGGCTCCACCATGGCCACCACGCTCACCCACTTATGTACGCTAGTAATGTTTTCCTCTGATTTCTCTCTCTCTCTCTCTCTCTCTCCCATCTGCCAGCCTGGAAAACTGACTGAGGCTTTCAAGTACTTTGTGCAAGGCATGGGATACAGTGAGTATTGCACCTGAAACCCTGTGTTCCCGTCTAATTTTCTGCCAGGGGAACACATTACTGGGGGCATCCCAAACAAAAGCTTTACTGAACTTTTATTAGAATGTGCCTTTATGGATGACCAGACTCATCTATGGTCAACATTAGCAAATGATCTGATTGGCCAGTCAGTGAGGGAATAACCAGGCTCATTAAGAGCTCCATAAATCAAGAATTAACACTGCCATCTTGGTTCTTTCCTTTTGGGAGACTGAAGGCAGTGAGTTACTTCCTCCATGTTGGACGCAGCTCGAACCGTGGCAGAAGGACACAAGGAATTCTGAGGCGTTTTCTGTCCATGCACATTATTCTGCCCCTCCCTGCCCCTGCTTATGCCCTCATCTCTTCATCGTAACATTTAAAATGCCCTCTTAGACCGAGTTGTCCTTGAAAAATGGCCAGTGGTGAACTTTCATTCCCAGAGGGATTTCATCCCCTCTTCTAGGCTGAGGTATCCTTTCCTATTTCTCCTCAGTCCCTCACGTACTGGACAAGAAACTGAGTCAGGGGTCAGGTACTTTCTGTGGTGTTTCTCCCACCCACCCAACTCCCTCATCACCACCACCGCACACCTCCATAATTCTTTGACTCACTTTCTCCTCAACATATCTCCTCACCCCTCCTGTGATTCCCTCACTCCTGTGTGCACAGTTCCACCCTAGAACACACTCTGAGTTGTTTGCAGTGATGGTTAGAAAGCATAAGTTGCTTTCTTGGGGTTTCTATTGTGCCCCATAAATCTGGGGAGACTTGTGGCCTGCCTTTTGTACATGAGTACGCAAGGTCTGCCAACATCTCTCGTTCTGCACTGTTGAAACCCTGGGCTTGCATTCCAAAGTCAAATAGCTCACATCATTAACAATTTTGTGCAGACATCTTTATTGTGTGCAAATGATCTGTTGGCACCCTGTATCTCATGGCTTTGCCAAATGGGGTGGGGGATGGGGTTATGTGAATCATTGGCGTCCAGAAGGAATCAAGCAAGTGACAGAGGGATAAGTGACAGCTGTGCAGAAGGCAGCATGACTTCAGGCCTGCCTGGATGGTAGGAATCCGTCTCCATGTTACGCATAAGATCTGCAGGTCCTGAAAGCTTTGCAACCCATGAGGGCTAGAAACCTGATGGGCGATCCTTGCCTTTCTGCGCATTGTATATGCAGAGGGGATCTCAGTAGGCTATTGATGAGATGCTTCCCCAAGTCAGGTCTAGCTTTGCTTCCTAGCAGTTCTGTGAATGTCAGTGAAACCAAGGATACGAAGGATTTCAAAACCCATTTCTTCACGTCCTGTTCATCCCTCCTTGCTGTTGTGGGACAGGTACAAAAAAATCTTACCTCATGTCCATAGCGTGACAGCAAAACCTTGTCTCAACCACGCCCCCTGAACCGGGAACAGAGCGTGACAAGCCGTACCTGCCCCTGGGATGAGGAATTCTCTTGTCATGCTTTGTTCCAGGTTCCTGTTCTGAGACAAGGGACGTGAATTAACGGCCTGTCACGCAACAAGCAGTGTCCACCTGGTGGTCAGCGGCTGAAGCAGCATTCAAAATTAGTTTCTCTATGGGAAACACCATGCAGTGCAAATGTTTATTAAAGAAAGTACTGAAAATTCTGTTGCATTGACATGTAAATCCCGGAAGACCAGTAAATTGAAATATCGAAAAAGTTTTATTTACGATATTTTAAAAAGGGTTAAGAAAGCAAGACAAATTCAGAATTTGTCATGGAACAAGGACGTGAGGTAACAGTTGGCACGAGACAAGAAATCACGCCCGTGAGGAAACGGAAACAGGGACTGAACAGGGACAAAACCACGTGACCACAAACAATGCTGTCACGGTACAAATGTAATTGCGGAATAAGGTAGGACATGAAGTAACGGCCAAAGAGGTCAAGGCTTGGAAATATAGACAGAGAATTGGGAGTCCAAGGCAATTCCAGCCTCTTCTTGTGCCCCCAGATGTGCTCCTTCTCACCTTAGCTTGGATGTTGCAATGGGAGGCTGCAGGAATCACTAGCATTGCCATATATCCCATCGTTCACCCAGCGCAGGGCAGGATTGGATGGCGGGATGGCTTCCCTCATGCAAGAGTTTTCACTGACTCTCCTGGTTTCTCTCTTCTTCCTCCTTTCTTCCACAGTGGCTTCGTCCTGCATGACACGCCTGTCTCGCTCACGCACCGCCTCTCTCTCCAGTGCCACCTCGGGGGACGGGAACCGCTCTCGCTCACGCACCCTGTCGCAGAGCAGCGAGGCGGGGGCGCCTCAGCCCCCGGCCCCCACCATGGAGGTGTCCTGCTGAGCGCCGGGCCAGGGGACAAGACCGCCTCCCAACACTGAACAGGACTTCTCTGCTATCCCACAGCGCACTCCGGCCGCTGGGCCATGCGACTATCTCCCCTAACGGTACTAAACGTCCAGGGAGGCCCAGAAGGGATGCAGTTTCACTCTTTTTAAAACAAACATTAACTCCCCCTGACCCAAACTTCTCACCCAACACATACGCACCTCCCTCGCCAACCCCGCCCCATTCATAACCTAGTTAATGTCAGCCTCCAGTTTCCTTAGTGATCTTCAACACCTATAGAGGTATGGATGGAATACTCAATTTTGCAATTTTGCATTTTATAAACTGTTAGGTTCTTGGCACCTGGTCTGGATTTCTCCTTTCTCCTCCATCTTGTTGCACACTTTTAGTTTTGTTAACAAGGGAGGTTTGGATTATTGTTGGGTTTTACTTTTTTTTCTTTTTTTTTCTTGTCTAAATCATAACTAACCATTGTTCCTTCCTCCACACTCTGAACGATAAGTTCTTGGAATACCCTTAATTGGGCATCAGATTGCCTTGCTAAGCTCTCTTCCTCCCCTCTGGAGATGTACATAGGTAAAAAAACAGGACCTCACAAGAGAGACGCACAAGCCCCTATAAGGAATTGCACTGCTACTGTCATGCTGGCCTAGTGCTCCTGGGTTAGGAGTTGCTCACCCACACCCAACTGCCCATTCCCACCACACCTCAGGGCTCGTAGGCCCACTTTTGTCTTGTTTTGGTCTCGTCCAAGATTTCTGTCCATCCTGTTTGTCCTGGAAGATGCTAGCTCATTCCTTCTCAGGGCAATGAAAGATTATGTGCTCTATTCACACGTTAAAAGGAACACCCTTTCTCCGTTTCCCCCATCTCTCTCTCTCTCTCTCTCTCTCTCTCCCTTTGCTTTTATTTGGTGTTTTCTCCACTCTCCTGCATCCGTCACTCATGAGCCGAAGGCTTCATTTCCTGCCCGTTCTCTGTCTCCTTCCCACCTGCCATAAAACTAATCCTTCGTAGATGGTAGCTTGCTTTGTGGTGTGCATGTACAGCCCCTGCTAAATCAGCAAGTGGTTTTGGTGATTAGGGGCGTTTGGGAGGCTGGGTGAGGCTGAACATAGGAGGTTGGGGGAGGGGAGGGTGGGATGCCCCTCTTTAGGGGGGAGGTTCAGGGGAATCCTTGAGTGGGGTACAGCTGGGGGCTTCAGATGGATTGTCCTATTGCCACGGTGCCAGCACAGGGGATAACACGATCATGATTATAATATACTGGTTTCACATGTGAAATGAGCGGAAGAGACTTCCGACTGTCATCAGTGGTGAATTTTCTCTTGCAACAAGAGCTGACTGTAATGGAGCTTTGAGCAGGGCTCTCGTGTAGCGCTGTGGCGGGCAAACTTTACGTCAGCTTCTTCTGTAGCCAGGATTCCAACTGTATCAGTTCTCTGAATGTTACCAGCTGCATTAAAGACGTCCATGTTTAGACCGTGTTTGCCATGTTGATCTTGCAGAAATAAGGAATCCCAAAGGATGAAGGTAAAAGTGGGGGGAAAGAACAAAATTATTATTATTATTATTATGGACCAGTGGTAGGTGAGGGTCTTCAGTATGTAAGCCTTGGAGCGGCACATAGCGCTTCACCGAGATGTAAAGAGTCTTGCGGAACGTTAAAGATGACAGCGGTCCAGTTATCAAGTCACCTTACTTCTTCCTTGAACCTGAATGGGCACTGGGGATGAACGGCTCCACTGCCTGTCAGAAAGGGGCATTGCTTTGGAATGGGTTCCAGCTGGGATTTTAACTCCTGCATGTAATGGGATCCAGTTGTATTTGAGAATGTGTGAGCTCTGTTTTATTTTCCCCAGAGCAGTCGATGGTGAATCCCTGACTCTTTAACAATAAAGTATCTAGAGAGGAATGTGGTGTTTGCTTCTTTTCTCATGAGGGAGGAAATCCAAGACCCGAGCCTGAGGCAAGTTATTTCGAGTCCGAGAAGTTGACAGAGACGTGTGTCAGCATCAAAGAGAAGAGTTGTCAAGCTTTTGGGGTCAGCGTGTTATTGCGCCGAACAAATGGATGCCTCGGGGAGGTGGGGAAGGGATATTATCTAAAATTTGCCACGTTAGCAAGGCATGTAACTACTTCTATACATTCCCAGGTGTTTAATTCCAGCAGCTTTGCAGGGGGATTGCTTGCTTAATCTCCTTGGCAATCTATTGGCATCCTACAGGACTGGGTGTACCTAGGCAGAACCACAAGAACTGAAACATTTTATTGCAGATCCCACTTGAAATATTGCATCGACTTACAGACTGTTGGTATATCTTCATTCAAGACCCTTTAGAACAACCCCATGTGGTAGATTGGTATTATTATCATCTCATCGTAGATGAGGAGCTAAAACTGAGATGTATTATCATGTCTGTCACTTAGCACATTTTTGTGGAACAAGGGACTTGACTACCCATATCTCACTCACTTAAGAGATAAGGGACTCAGCTCCAGCCATCTTTGTTTTGAGACCATACACTATGAAAGAAGGTCCCGTGATGATAGATGGGCTAAAGCTAGGATTTAAAGCTTTCTAAAAACTAGCAGAGTCCCTGCTTTGCTTATCAACTTTGCTGGAAAGACTTGGAAAATCTACTCATGTCCTGCAGAAGTCCATCCTTCAGAAGCTATATCCTGCATGAAATAATGGACCAACACTAGATTGTTCTGAGAGCCGACGTACTGCTTTTTCCTGTGTGCTTTGTTTTTCTTCTTAGTTTTGCTCTGACTTGGTGCAAACCTGGGAGAAACTGCTTATCCTTCTTTTTCCATTTACTTTCCCTAATAGAGATGGGCACGAATAAAAAAAAAGGCATTTCGTTTGTCGTTTGGAGGGTCCGTTTCGGTTCGTTTCCATTTTTCATGAATTTTTGCAAAAAATTCGTTTTCGTTTTCGTTCATTTTGTTACCATTTCGTTACCATTAATTTCAGTTTTTTGTGATTTTTTAAAGGATTTTAAGCAATTCACTCATATTGCAGTAACGGAAACGAAAGGCACGACAAAATTTCCGGTGTTTCTGTTCATTTCATTTTATTTTAGAGACAAAATTCGTTTGTCGTTTTGTTACATAACGAAACAAAAAAACGAAAATGGAAACGAAAAATTGTTCATTTCGTGCCCATCTCTATCCCCTAACATTAAAACAAGAGAAGCAGAAAAACTAGGTCAGAAAATCTACTTTTTGTGGTTCATATATTTCCTGGGAGAGCAAAAAAACAAAAAACAAAGAGATGTGTGGAAACTCTTCTGTTGTCCTAAAGGATTAGATTTGAGTAACAGTATTATCCATGGGCTTTGGAATTTATTTTAGGGAGCAGATGGCTGCCCCTGTTTCTAAAGACCTGAGGAAGTCAACTGGAAAAGTAACATTCTGGACTAGACCTTTTCAACCACCAAGGGGATATAACAAGGTCTTCTTTTTATAAAACTCGGAGGGCAAGGAAGAGTTATTGGCTTGTAGCAAACAGGATGCAGTTATTCCCTACGTGCAGTTATTTCCCTTTTTCCTTAAGGTGAACATTTAAAAGGGCTGAAATGCAAAGTTCAGAATTGTGCCAGCATTCTGCATAATGGGTAGTGATCAGCCTTTACTGATGGAACAGAATAACAAAATTCTGTGCTAAAACCAATCTGTTTTCAAGACTGTTGACCTGCACAAGGGACATTTAAGGCAGTCTGCAAGCAGCATTCTCCTTGCAGGCCTGTTTTTCTCTACCGCTTTCCTCCCAGTAGGTTTGATCTTTGTGCAGGAGCCAAGAGTGTAAATCTTGTTCCTCTGGCACCCGGGGCCAGCAAAGCAGCTTCAAGACCAAAACACCACCGGTATTGCCAAGCGCTCCCTCTCCTCAGAGGGTCAAAGCCTCTTATTGTTAGCTTGAAGGAACAAAAGGAGTATCCCTCTTTGTGGCATGGGGGAAGTTTTCAACCTGTCCCTGGCTAAGGCCTGGGCCCTCCGCCCAGCTCAGAACCACATGACTGTGTCCAATGTTTTCACTATAAACTGAATATGGGCCCTGTCTCCGTTTCAGCCAGGAGGCTGGAAAGCCTTTTGTTTTCAAAGGCAGCAACGCAAAGAGTGGAGATTGGAATGCAAAAACAACATCCTCTAACGAAGGTTGAGGCCATGGCATCTGTTGGGTCCCCTGTCCCTGCTCCCTCCAGAGACATTTTTAGGTCATCCAGTAAACAAGCCTCTTCTCTCAACCCTATGCCCACTCCAGCTCCTGTCAGATGCCTTTACATGTGACTAAATGTCCCAAGATGTGAAGACTTTCCAATGCTCATCCTGTTGAATGCAAAGGAATGTGAATAGACATCAGTCTCTATGTCTTAATATGGCAGTGGCTTGGTTCTTGCAGATATATATCCCAGCACCATCCACTTGCGCAGTACTGGGAGTACATCCAGATGCCCATCACTCCCAGGGCAATTATTCACATGTACCCATGTGCAACTATTGTAGATCTGTTCTGGGCAATAGATCCTACTCACATACACATATGAGCCTGCCCTTAAATTGCAGCAGGGAACTAGGGGCCCCAGCTATCAGAACCAATGGGGTGGTCCTAGATTTAATCACACAAACTGCCCATTGAAATTAATTAAATGCAAAGTGGTTGTAACTTAAGTTCTTTTAATGTAAGTTGTAATGTAAGTTCTATTTCCCTATCTGAGTATGATTTAAGTCTGACTCACAACTCTAATGTTCTGTTCCCCCTACATGCATGTGTACAAACACCATGAAATGAACTCAAAAAGCTTTGGAGTAGTGTTCTTGGTTGTTTTTTTAAGATCATAGTTTTGGAGTGGGTTCCAGATGTGAGAATGTATTTCTCCTCATCATTCACTCCTGGTGATGCTGATGGGAGTTTTCGTCCCATAACATCTGGAGAGCCACAAACTGCCCACGCCTGTTCTAGAAGTCATAAGGCTCCCAAGACACCAACCCCAGCCAACCGGATTGAAAGTCCATGTCTCATTGGCATTGCAGATGTTAAAGGAAGTGCAGTGCAAAATACACAAGGTAACCATTCAGTGTCAGAACAAAAAGCCTTTGTCATCATTGTGAACGATATTACTAAAACACCATAGATCAAAACATCAAACTCCACTGACAATCGGTTGATGAAATCAGTTGAGATTGCCCACCTGGATGTGCTTAGGTAGAAGTAAAGCTCTAGGAATTTAAAACTCAGTAACAAGGTGGACTGACTTCCTAAAGGAAGCCTCCAGCTTGAGTTTGCAAGAAGGGAGCACGACCGTTGAGGGTAGGGCATTTTAAAGACTGCTTATTCATATGGTCACCACAAGTTGGACTTGGATAAGACTCGCTAGCACATAATGGCAAAGTTGAAAATAGTGGGCACTACAATACCACCTTTGTTTCCCAACTTTCAGGGTTTTTTCCTGAAATGCTGTCAGCTGCTGCTCTTATTCAACTGTGGGACCTGCATGGAAGGGCTGCATTTTAAAAGCTGGCAAACTACTAATGGGTACAGATCTGCTCGCACACAATGGCTTTTGGGAAGTCTTCAAAGGCATCCTAATGAATATTGCAGTATAAAAAAATAACATCCTTGTTAAAGAACTAAATACATTGGGTTGGCTCCGGGATCTGCCTTTCCCTACCTAAATGCTTGCAGCCACTGAAGGTTCCCCCACCCCACCCAATTTTCAATGTTTTGTCCTTTCTGCTGCATCTCCTGCTTAATCCCCTTCTACAAACCCCAATCCTCTGTGTAGCATTTTTGGGGTCCTGAAGGGCTGGGCCAGTCCAGTTACACAGCAAGAGGAGCATTCACACAGATAGAGCAATGGTGTGGTAAGTCAATACTAACAAGAAGACAGACTGATGTAGCAATTTCTGACTTCATGGGCTAAAATTGTATGGGTGGGTATTGGTGATCCGCTGTTGCTCTCTACTGACCGTTAAGGGAACTGCATGACTGGCAAGTATATATTAAGGAAGGAGGCCTAAAAAGGAACAGATCTTTATCAAGACCTTGTTTATTGGCAATGGATCTGCCTGGAAAATGGATCACTAAGATTTTGCCTGATTTCTGGTTGCACCATTGGGTTCTTCTTTATTGTTGCTTTTTTGTTGTAGTTAAAAATACTATATTTCAACTGGTTTCTGGAAATTTGGAGGAAGGGGGCTCTCAGTGGTTTAACTACTTTAATTCCCACCAGGAAGGAAGGAAGGAAGGAAGGAAGGAATTCATTTGTCATCAAGTTCATGCTTCAATGAGAATTGAAGTTAAGGAGAAAACAGATTATCTCAGTATGCCCAGCAATACACAGGCCATTTTCAAAATTATCCAAGACTGTTTCTCTTCATTGCTTTTTGCCTTCCCTTCATGAAGTTTGAATGGCAATATGAGTTAAGATGCATTGCAGCATAACTGTTTGCTTGTGGCGTATGAGATGCAGACAACTCCAGGTACATGCACTGCTCGTTCTCTGGTCATTCCCTTTATGCATCTCCCTCTCCCTCTCTCTCTCCCTCTCAACTCTATCTTGTGGGTTCTAAATATTTACCACTAGGTGTGACAGCCTCGCTTTGCTTAATGGTCATTTTGCAGGGAGGAATACACTCATAACATCAAGGTGCATTAGTCTGTTTCAGTGGTTCTCAACCCTCCTAATGCCGTGAACCTTTAATACAGTTCCTCATGTTGTGGTGACCCCTTGCCCTGCTTGGAGGAGGCCACAAGCCCCCTTTGGAAGGCCACTGCCGCAGGGGCCATAGAGAACTTACCTCTACAGGCACCCTCAGCCAATCACAGCCTCTGGTGCCATTGACTGACACCCCGTGGTCTATTTGGTCTTAAGCATGGGACTCAGCCACAGGAATAGCCTCCCTGCGGCTACAACCTTATCATCAATTGACCAGACAAGCACTAAATGACTGTTAGCCATGTAATACTGCAGGTCTAGCAGACAGCTCAGATCCTCATCCTTGCAAATCAGACTTCAGAGGATTGTATTTGTTTCGTTAACGATCCAAGAAGCTTAGATCAGAAATTCCGAGCAAAGCAGACTCAAGGTTTTGCAGCTAGCCGACACGGAATTTTTTCCAACCTTGGCTTTCAGAAGTGAAAGGAAAGAGAAAGAAAAGAAAGAGAAAGGAAAGGAAAGAATAGACTTGAGTTTTTCTTGCAACATGGATCATGGGGAGTCTAAAGTGAAAGATAATGGGATGGGTGGCCTTGAAAACGGGACATTTTAAGCCACCTTTCCTTCGGATGCCAGCGAGAGACCAACGAGAAGGCAAGAGGTCAGAGCAGTTGTTTATTGGCCTCGCCTACCCTTCATGGCCAAGGGGAACAGGCAGGTTCTCAGCAGGTGCCCCAAGATGGCCTCTGTCCACAATTAGTGGCTCTTGTCGTAGGTTCCAGCCCCCTTGTAGGCCCCGACGTAGCCCGTGTTCTGGGCTAAGTCGGCACGCCCAGCAATCCCTTTTCCCTTGCCGCTCTCATCAAACCGTTCCTTATGAGAGCCTGTGTACTTGCTGGTGTCCGTCAGTCGATCCACTCCACCGGCCGCGACAGATTTCTGCAACACAAACAAGCCCCGACATGGTGATGGACGTGGAAGACAAGCAGGTGGGCGGCTGTTAGAGCTGGGCTCACTCAAGCATGGGAAGGAGAGGGGGGAATCACAAAAAAATGAGTAGGGCAGCTGGGTTTAATGAATCAATTGGCTTCACAGAAAGAGCCCAGGTTTCAGATAGAATTACAGGACTCTCCTGCAGAAATTGAGAGGTTGTATTGGGTTCATCCAAGGTGGCACTTCCCCACCACCAAAATGGACCAACTCCAGAGTCCCTGATCATCAAGGCCCATATCATTCTTAAATGTCAAACCAGACTTGGACAGTGGAGTCCTTAAAATGGAAGATGCCTGGTTTTCTCATTCAAGTCTAGGGCATTTCTCTGCACCACCCCTAGCTTCTTCCCTCTTTTCTCTTGCAGAACCCGTCTGCTCAAGAGGTAGACTGGGGTTCTGATATATTTAAATCTTGACTGAAAGGTGAGACTTATCCGCAGAATGTGGGCCACACATATTCTTTTTTCAGTCAGATTTACTTCATGGGGTCCTTGTAAGGAGGATAAGATGGGGAGGAGGGCAGCCATGCATTGCTAGCATGAGCTCAGTGGAAGAAAGGTGAGGTTTAAATGTAAACTCATAAGATATATACCTGTTATAGGGAGGGACCAACCAAGAGTGCCCAGAACATATGTAGCAAATGGGCTCACCCTGTTCTGCCACCTATACAGCCTTGGGAAAACTGCACAATTCCACGGTACTGCCAGAAGGAGGGTATGGTAAATAAGGATTGAGTGTTTTATACCTTGGAGGGGTGATTTCACCAAAAGTCAGAAAGGACTTAATGGCAGATAATTATTGTTCCAGTGGTTTGGATATATGGCTGTAAAGCCAGAGGTTGGAAGTTTGATTCCACAAAGTGACTCCAGGGAGAACGGCTAGTCTGTGGAGCTTTGGGCAAGCTGCACAGTCCCAGAGCACCCCTAGGAGAAGGGAATGTCAAACAATGTCTCGGTCTTCTCTATCTGAAAAACATGAAAAGGGTCACATCTGTCGGAACTGACGTGATGGCACCTGAGGGTGACATCGTAGAAAATCAGGCAGGAGTTCTCATACAGAAACCTTCATTCTTGCCTTAAAAATGATTTTCCCAATTGTAAAAACCTACCACATGGTTACTGAACCATTGACTGGCAGCCGCAGGTAGGGAATCTTTCAAAATGCACTCCGTTTTGAATGTTTTTATTTGGATGGCATCATGTTGGCATCCCTCAAAGGAGGCGAATGTAGAGTACAGGCCCAGCTCTACATTGGAGGAGCCCCTGGCCAGCGTGTGTTGCCTCATTCCTCCATTAGTTGGTCCGGATCAGTTTACCAAGCTATGATGGCAGTACTTTAAGCCATAATACGGAGATATATCTCACTTGCCCACAGTTCTTCCAGAGTAGGGAGTTAATCGGGTTAATTTTTCACAGTGGCTGCCAAATAAACAGACTAAACTGCTTAGTGATCTGATCCCGTTATCAATTCTGGGCTCCTTCCTTATGACTTCCACTTGGCAGTACTTTGCTAAAAAGTTTCCACCCCACATATATATATACATATATTAAGCAGGGGATTTTCCAGTGTCATAAGAGCAGAAGTAAATCCGCTCTGCTTCCCTCTCTTTGTCACTCACAGTTGCTCCGACAAGACAGGGCTCTTTTCCCGCGATTAGATTGTGGGTGGCCTGCAACGCCTCCTCGGGGGACTTCCCTTTGAAGCGCTTAACGCTCAGCTCCTTAAGCGCTTCTTGAAATTCTGGATAGGTGATGTTACGAGCTCCCTTGGCCCTGGAAAGATAGAAAGAAGAATATAGTCCCAGAATGTTTTCACCCGTCCTCATTCGCTTATGACAGTCATGTCAAAAAATACACATAAGCACAGAGCTACATGCATACACAGCTGCCGAGATGCCCTACGTACATCCGATCTCGCTTGATTTCAGAAGCTAAGCAGGGTCAGCCCTGGTTAGTACTTGGATGGGAGACCACCAAGAAATACCAGGTGCTGCAGGCGCCTGGATTAGGAACTGGCAAGCCACTCCAGTATTCCTGCCAAGAAAACTCCAGGGACATGGGGTCACGAGGAGTCAGTCACAACTGTAATGATTCAACACACACAGGCATACACAGAAACATACAAGGAACTGCTGGATAGCTTAGAGGTTCAGACAGGTTCAAGAGTCCCTTCCAGCTTCTGCAGTTCTAAGGTGATAATGAGGAGCCTAAGGGCCTTTTTACATGACCCCTAAGATCCGCTGGCCCCTTAACTTCGGACCAGCGGTCTTAGGGGTTTGTCGCTCTTCGTGCGTCTCCACCCTGGCTGCTGGCTGCGTGAGGGAGGGAGGAAAAAAAGGGACAAAAGAAGAAAGCCCTACCTCCCCGGTGCCGGTGGAAGCTGCCGGGGGAGCTCCGGTCACTTCCTGGTTGCTCTTAAAGGGGCGGGAGGCATAAAACAAAAACAAAAAGAAGCGAGGAGAGCCCAGCACCTCCGCATTAAATATTTTTCACCTCCCAAGAGCAGGTACAAGAAAAGTGCGCTGGTCGCGCTTAGGTGGGCGGGGTCGCACTTAATTGTCTGCAAACTCCGGAGCTGGTGGGGAAACATTTTTAAGCTCCGGAGCTTGCAGCCATTTGCAGCGGAGTTTAGGGGTCGTGTATAAACGCCCTAACTCTCCAGCTCACTTGACTTTGCTGAAGAGGATGTCCACATCCGTGCTGGTCACTAATTTTCCATCCATCACGCCACATTCCTTCATCATTTTGGAGAAGTTCTTGCTGGTCATATCATTGCCGCTGGCGGACGTGTCTCCAAAGACAGCATATTTACGAAACGTCGATTCCAGATCTGCCATCCCTGCTCTGGTTAGTGGGGAAAGGAATCGGAAAGTCCTTAAGGTTTTGGGGGAAACTCAGACCCCCTCCCTCACTTTGAGCCTGAAAATGTAATAGCAGTTGCCTCCCAAAGCCATGAAGCAAACACTGCTCCTTGACAGCATGAAAATTTCTTCATTGCACTCTCTCTCTCTCTCTCTCTCTCTGTGTGTGTGTGTGAGAGAGAGAGAGAGAGAGTCATCCATGCTCACATTCACACAACCTTGCACGACGCACCTGCTTGGAAGTCTCTCTTCAACTCAATGGTGAAAACAGAGGGGAGTGATGCAAGTGGGCCAAAGAGCCATTTTGCAGATTCCCTGACAGATCTAAAGGCATGGGCCGTGGGCCCTGCCAAAAAGCTGATTTGCATGTTTAATATTTACAAATGCAGTGGTTATATATATATTACAGAGGTTGCTAGAATGGGTTTAATAAAAAAACCGGGGAGGGGGGTATTCAAAAAACTGGCAGGGGAGCTCAGTAAGTTAGGAATTTGGCTGTGGTGCCAGAGGTTGAGAATTTAATTAATTCCCCATTGAGCATCCTAGAAGACGCAGTGTGTGTGGTGGTGAACAGCAAGGTCTCAGAGCAACCCCAGGTGAAGGGAACAGTAAAATTATTTCTGAGTATTCTCTACATGCAAAACCCTGAAAAAAGGATCACCCTGACACAGAATTGACCTGATGTCTTACAGTTATTACAGCAGGAGTATCTGAATGGGGTAGATTCCAAGCCCTCAGCCCTCATGGATAGTTTTAAAAAATGGATTATATCAAACACTGTTATACAGTGGACCCTAATATAACAAAAGGTTTGTATAACATAAAAACTGTTCAACATAAAAAAATTCCGGAGATAGCGGAAATTTGCCTAACAGAATCGTCTGTGGGGCGAATCCGTACAACATAAAATTGTCGTGATTAGTGATTACTCCATTTTCAACGCATTCCTATGGGGAATTTGTATAAAGGAAAATTTGCTTAACACAATTTCATTTGGAACAAATTAATTCCTTTATACAAGGTACCATTGTCATCTCAAATATTATACATAGCAATGGTCTGGCTCTCTCTTGTGGACACTTCTGGTAATGACAACCTGGATGCTATCCAATCCATAGCATGGTATAGTGGTCTGGACAGTTCTGAAAATGGTGTGTTAAAAATAAATATTTGGGAGGCATTTAATTTTTAAAAAATATTTTCAGACCATGGATAAGTGAATCAGCAGAAAATGATCCAGAAGAGCAAGGGCCCTAACATTTTATTTAACAAAAAAAAGCCTACTTTGCACCCTCTAGTTCTAGTTTAAAATAATTTTAGATGGAGGAGTTCCAAAGTTATTTTTTCAAGGGAAACATTAATGCTATAGTTTAAAGGTGAATATCCAGCTGTGGAACCCAGATAATTCTTTGCACAGATAGCAATCTAGGGTGTTTGGGGTCTTTTTTTTTTTAACACCACCCCCGAAAGATGTTCAGAAGCAGGATACCCACATGCAAATAGGATGTTCTTGAATGAGCTATCTTTCTCAAAATCTAAGAACAGAGCAGCTTAGATAACAGAGTAGCTTGACCTTAAAATCTGGCCAGGTCATTAAACAAAACCTCTCCTGTCCTGATCCTGAGGCTTCAGCCCAGTGCAGGGGAAAGTTACAAGCCACCAAGAGTTAGTTTCATTCAAGGCTGAGCTTACCTGTGGTAACAATTGTTTGGTCCCTGCCTGGTCCCCTCTTGGAGGTGTTCTTCCTTGGTAGGAAAGGGCCTGCTCTAAGCCAGACTTAGCAATGACTGGGGAATTTAGTTTATGTGAAAATTGTGACCTCATGAAGTTCTTTGTGACATGTAGTCATGTCTCATCTCACTTGCTTTTCCAACATTGCTTGCTGCCCAATGGCTGGCAGGATACATTATTTTTCAATACCAACTGAGCAAGACAGTTAAGTTCCTGGATTGTCTGACCAACTCAAAACACAACATCAAGAAATTTTGCTGCATGAGGCACCTGGAAACATACCAAGAGACCAGATAATTCATCCTGGTGTTTGTTTGTTTGTTTGTTTGTTTGCATGGAATTTTTGTAATGGAAATGCCACCTAGAATGTGCATGATTATAGACATCTTCATACTGATTTACTGATTCTTGGGATTCTTTTACTTACCAATCCACTTATGGCATACAAGCATTTAAACAAAAAATGAATGATTGTAAATGTATTTTTAGGGGAAATTAATTCTGGTTCCTTATGAGCAGCAACATCTACTGGTTGTCCCAAGCAGCAGGTTGTGGTGTGCAAAGGCTCCAATTAATGATATAAAAAGGTTCCCTGCATTTCAGAGGAACGTCGGAAGCTGTCTTATTTACCACATCTGATCATGGGGTGGTGGAGACATGACCAGCTACTGGGGTTGTTGCTTCAAGATTTGTTGTACATACAACATTGTATTGTTCTGTACAATTCTGGTGTTTGCTAAGAGTTATGCATTGCACTCAAAGGCTTGTTCCCAATTCGTTTAAATGCATATTTTTCTTTAAAAAGTGAATCCATCTGTTGAGTTTTTCAAAAACAGTTTTCTCTAGAAACAGCACAGCCTGCCACTATTTGCTCCACTGCCTCAGGGGTGATACCAACTAGCTTAACCTGTTGTGAGCCAAAGAGCTTTTTAATGACATTTCTCACTGAGAATAAGAAAAAATGTTGTTCATCTCACCGTATGAAGAATTAAGTATTTTAGGAAATAGAGTGTGTCATGCTGGGTGTCGCAGGAAGCAAAGCTTTCGGGCAAAACAGAATTAAACCTTCTGCATTGTTCAAGCAGGGCTGTCCCAACACATTTTGTTTTCTGTGACAAAAAACAAGATGGCTCCCCTGCACCATTTTTCATAGCTGATAGTTAACAGTTCTGCGAATACTAGTGGCAGGTTCTAGTCCACCACACCTGAGGGAGAAAAATGCAAGGGGTTTAGGACAGGTTGCGTAGCATACACATTAAGTAGACAGGGTGGCTCTATCATCCAACAGGTGGTACAAAGTATAATGGTAAGGCTGGTGGATCACAATTTTGGGCACCCAGATTTTCTTGGGACTAAGACTCCCAGAAGCCTTTACCACTAGCTCTACTGGTCAGGATTTCTGGGAGTTGCAGACCACTGATCTAATGAGACAAAGGGTTTTCCACCTCACAATCCTTGCAGGGTCATAGCAACCATCTGAGGTACCTCCTCCCACGATTAATAAGATCATTTCCCTTAAATATAAAAAAAAATTCAGTTATAACGCAAAAAGAATCTTATCCCTCAATAAGGTTACAGTTATACTGTATATACTTGTGCTATCATTATCGGGGAATGAAGGAATGAATTATAAGTATCTTCCAAGCTATGGGCCAAATGTTAGGTGGCTAGGTCTTTCCATTATCTAAATCTATATTGCCAAGCCACGGTATATCAGAAAACAGCCCAAATTAAAAGCTGTTATAATGAAAAACAATACAGTATTCAGGTTTGGCCTTTCACAACCAAGTAGCAGTTGTCACAAAGGTTATGGCCAGTGTTAAAAAGCCTCAATGTGCAGTGCTTAAATTGTAGTACTGCAGCCATAACCCGGTTCAGATTACCCAGATTCAATCCCAAGTAGCCAACTGCAAGTTCACACAGCCTTCCAAGGTTGGTAAATTAACTTCCCAGCTTGCAGAAAATACAAACCTTCTCTCTCGCTCACTCCTGCATTTTTCCTAGTAATTGACCATACTGACAGAGCAAAAACTATTTGCATTTACAGTATTCAGATGTTGTCAAATTGCTCAAAGGGCTTATACACAAGTAAGATTTCAGATCCCTGCAATTATAAGGCATATTATTTTCTCCCTGTTAAGCACTGGAAATCTGAACAAACAAACAGAGATTTCTTGAGATATGGAATTCTGTGGATTTGAAAAGTCAACGGACACCAGTCACATTGTCAAGGTTAGCCAAAAAGAACATTTCTTCAAAGCATGCATCAAAGTCAGCTTTATTAAATCAATAGGGAAAATACACGGATCAAAAGTACTCATTCAAAAGATTCAGCCAATATTTTTAATCCAGTTTGACACTCTCAGCTCAGCTATGAGGATTTAAAAATGAGAAACAGCATGAAGGGATGTGGGGTTCCTTTACTGGAGATGTACCTTGGAAATTTTCAAGGAAGACCTGAACCATGTACAGTGGTACCTTGTATAACAGACAGCTTGTATAACAGAAAATTTGTACAACATAAAAAATTCCGGAGATAGGGGAAATTTGCTTAACATAATTGCCTATGGGGAAAATCCGTACAACATAAAAATGGGATCACTCTGCTTTCAATGCATTCCTATGGGAATTTGTATAAAGGAAAATTTGCTTAACATAATTTCATTTGGAACGAATTAATTCCTTTATACAAGGTACCACTGTACCAATGAGTAAGAAGTGGAAACTACTACAGAAGTTCACACCACAGCCTTCCTTTATTTCAAGAAAGCACTCAAAGCACAACAGAGCTGGCATTAATGGTCTTACTGCAAGGCAGATATGCTCTGGCTCGCCACAATGAAGCAGCCTGGGCTTCAGCAGTGATGCCATGATGGTAGAACTTTGGGCTAGACCTCCAAGGCTCTAGTATTGCATATGACAGTGGCACGCATGAGAAGTATGCCACTAAGCAACTTTGTCCAGTCACCCCTGGAAACATTCTTGATGACACTCTTGTGCTTCCTTCTCTAAAACCATCAAATCCAAGGTCTAAAGTTTCAGGAACAAATAAAAGACATGTCCAAGGCTCAGGCAGAACATCCAATCACAGGATGTACATTTAAAATGTTTTTTAAAAAACCGTAATAGCAAAACTGAATATAATAATTTTGCAACTGCAGGGCTGGAAGGATCCCAATGGATCACTGAGTCCAGTCCCTGTCAGGGAGGCACAGCATCAGTCAGAAACACAGACCACTGAGGTATCCCGGCTGACATTATCCTGTCTTCTAATCGTCTCTCAAATACAGTGCACAGGCAGGCGACTTAACTCTATCCATTATCAGGCCTGGCCCAACTTATGAGTCCCATGGAGTCTGTTTCTCCCTTCTGTGCTGGTGTACGAGCTTGCGCGTGGGTGCGCATGTGCTTGCGCAAGTATGAAGCCTGAGAGAAGCAGTTGCCGCACACGGGGCATTCATGGAGCAGCTTCACCACATGCACCCGCTGGTGTTTGTACAGATACGAACGCCGGGCAAAGCGCTTCTTACAGGTGGCACACTGGTAAGGTTTAGTTGTCGAGTGGATGAGCAGGTGCTTCGTCAAGTAGGAAGGCTGGCTGAAGCTTTGAAAGCACTTGGGGCAAGCATAAGGCTTGTCCTCTGCCACCTTTTCCCTCAGCGTGGAAGCCACACAGTCGGGCCTGTTCTGGACGGCGGGCCTGTCAGTAGCTCTCTCACAGGAACACTGAGCTGATGCCAATTCCTTCCTGCCTAGGATTCCTGTACTGAAGGGAGAGGCAGTGTTGAGCAGTGCACCAGAACTACCGTCACTGCTTTCGCAGTACCCACACTCACAAGCCTGCAAGAGTGACAGAAGCCTGGGCAGTCCATTGACTCCAATTTCCCACACGCTGTTGGGGGGACACAGCTCCGATCTGCGGCTTTCCCCTTGGGGGCATAAATTACATTCACAGCCTCCCAAATTGTCAAAAGGGTTGCTGTGCACCCTAGACCCCGTGGGGTTCCGCTGAGGTTGCTTTGTGAGGGTGTTCTCTGTAGGGACATGTTCCTCAGGGACGCCTTGGCTTGTCTGCTCATCTCCCACCTTCACTTCCACCACCTCATGATCTTCCTCTTCCTTCATCACAATCACATCTTCATCATCATCATCATCTTCTTCTTCTTCTTCACTCATCTCATGCCATCTTTCATGTTTCTTCAGCTGCACGTGGCGCTTGAACTGGCACCCACAGATGGCACAGCTATAGGGTCTCTCCACGGAGTGGGTATAGACGTGCTCTTTGAAGTCGGAAAGAAACTGAAAGTGCCGACCACACTCGTCACAGAGGTAAGTCGACGGGACCTTTGTGTACTCCTCCGCCGCTGGGCGGCGGGGTGGGGCCGTTTTGCTATGTTTATTTCTCCTATTTCTCCTAGAATGAGTGGGTTTATGCCGGGCAAGATCCGAGGGGTACCGGAAGCTCTTCCCGCAATGATCACAAACATGGGGCTTCTTAGAGAAGGCGCTTTGGCTCGATGCCAGCTGGGACTTTGGGCTGGACCCTTGGTGGGAATTTGCCGCCAGATCCGCTGCTTGCAAGGGTGTAGGACGACGTTTCCAAGGATCTGGGCTGACTCCGTTGGAGTGGTATTGATGCTGGCTGGCTTGTTCTTTGCCGTAATGTCCCCGCTGGTGCCGGGCAAGCAGAGAGAGATATCGGAAGCCCTTCCCACACAGTTCACAGAGGAGCAGATCCTTTGAATGAGTGATTGGGCCTACTGTTAGTTCTGATTTCTGGGCCAAGGTTTCAGAAGCATCGGCAAACACCGTCTTCGCCTTCCGAGTCAAAGGGACAGGTTTCTCTAGTCTACGTTTGTCTTCACCCACTTGGTCCTGCTTTGATCTGATGGCCTTCCCTGCAGAGCACATGGTTTGACAGTGGTGGGCACGGGCCGAAGGCCGTTGAATGTCCTCCCTACGTTGGTCATAGAGATCCAGATCCTTGGTACAGGGTGCCCTTTTTGAAGTCTGACTGGGCATTTTGCAAGACTTGGCAACGCCTTTCTCCCCATGCTGGACAGCGGGCACGGTGGCCCTCGTGCAGCATGATTCCAGCTGGCATACATTCGGTCTTACTGTTTTCCTCCTGGAGTGAGTGCGCTGATGTTGAGCCAGATCCGAGAGCTCCTGAAAACCCTGCCCACATTGCTCACAAATGCAGAGACTGCTGACACTGGGCGCCTGGTCTGTTGTGGGTGCCGACTTTTGCTGGCCCGTTTCACCAGCGTCAGCAGTGATCTTTGTCGCTTCCACCGGTGCTGGCTCAGGGGGCACCGAACTCTGACTGCCTTCTTTCGGCAGCTTCCGGCGCCGTCTAATTTTATTGACGTAACACTTAATTCGGTAATGTTGGGCAAGGTGAGAGGGCCACCTGAAATCTCTCCCGCACCAAGTGCACATGAGCAGCCTCTTGGTCCACTTGGCCTGGTTTGACCCTTTCCCTGAATTCTGAGGAGCCCTTTTATTCCCATCTGCAAGCAGGTTCTGCCGGGGGTTGGAGACAGGGGCCAGCAGATCTGGGCTACTTACTGCTGCTTGGCTCTGGCCCCATCTACGGCTTTGTCTAAGAGCGTTGCGGCCAGGATGCGAATTTTTATGTCGTTTGAGGTGAGAGAGCCACTGAAATTCTTTATCACACCGATCACAGGCATACCAGCGCTTGGTGGCGCTGTTTTGGTCCACACTCGGCTTTAAGGTTGGGGGGCATCCTCCTCCATCACTTGTGAATGTTTCCTGGGTCTGCCGCTGGGCTAAGGGGGTTCCCTTGCCTTCCTCGGACCGACGCTGGGCTTTCAAATGTTCGGCTCCCTCGGCTGAGCCCTCCAAATCTGAAACTGGAAACACCGGATACATCTTTTTGAAGTATTTGAGGTTAACCCTCAAATAAATAAATATAAATAAATAAATATAAATATATAAATAAACCCTGAGGATCATAGAGTCCTTTGCAATGCGGAATTTTAACCTGGAACTTTAGTTGGCAGCATTTTAAGTTCTACATGTTTTACCCTCCATTTCAATATGAACTTTTTTTCCCTGACCTCTTTTCCTGTCTCCGGTACCTTGCTCGGGAGAATACAGAAAAAGCAAAGCAGCAAAACCACACAAAGCAAAGTGTTCTGCTTATATACCGCCCCATACCACTTCAAGTAGTCTCTGGGCGGTTTACAGTTTTTAATTACAGTATGCAGGCTACACATTGCCCCTCCACTCCCCAGCAAGCGGGGTACTCATTTTATTTTATTTTATTTTATTTTATTTATTTCTTAAACTTATAAACCGACTGATTTTCCCAAAGGGAACTCTGGGCGGTGTACAAACATGTCGCCCCACAGCGACTACCCAACACAATCACAAAACAAACCCAAACAGAAGTAAACATTAAAAGCCTCACAAATACAAATCAAACAACCAAATGCCATGTTAAAAAATTGCAGGTAAAATAGCATAGCACAACTGGCCAAAGTAAATCAGGTCAGAGTTATATCCTGCAAGGAAACCGGCAAGGGAAAAAAAAAACCTCGGAAGGATGGAAGGCTGAGTCAACCATGAGCCACCTACCTGGGATTGAACCCCAGGTTGTGAGCACAGTTTTACCTGCAGTACAAGCGTTTAACCACTGTGCCACGGGGCATTTGTGCCCGAATCACAGACAAGCAGCAAGCTGATTTGCACAGGTAGACAAGACACAAGGCACACACTTCTGGGGTCTGTACCTCTTCAGAACAATAGTGGGGGGAAATACCTATTTAAACATTCCTCTAAAAATCCTTTCCCTTTCCTCCCCTCAACCCCACCGCCGAACCATAACGAGCCTGATTGTCGTTCTCTTCCATGAAGGTTTTCTACAAGCAAATGTAGTGATGCTGCTTTGTTTTGGAGTTTTCAATAGAGAAATTGACCATGTGGTACAGTTCCAGGAACACTACATGATATACTGTCTCTGGTTGTGGAAGTTTGACAGTGAGGCAAGGCTCAGCTTTGAAACGACTTCCGAATAGCAGGTCTCCAGCATGAAAAGTAGCAACCTGTACCTGAGTGGGTGTCAAAGCAAGAGTGCTTTGAATTTCTCTCAACCACCGCCTGCTGAGATACCCCTCTAGACGTTAACAGGATGGGACACAGGGACACAGAGTTTGGGTGCCTAGCTAACTCAACACCCAGTCCACTAGAATTTTAAGCATTTCAGAAAACATGGACCATAGACTCACCAGGAGGTGTTGTAGCATCATAAGGCTGAAGTTCCAGACTCCATATTTGTCCTCTTTCGATCCAGGAAGTTGGACCAAGCTGAAGTCCTGGCCAATCTGCAAAGAAGAGAGGAAATGGTGTGTTATAGCGCAGATGGTCAATAAAATCCATGGCAAAATGATGGAACTCTGATTTTAAAAGTCAAATGGAGTCAACAGCATGACTGATAGGAAACCAGGATCAATGGGATGGTTCAGGCACTATTTATTTTATTTTATTTTATTTATTGTAGAGAATTTTTACCCTGTCTTTCTCCTTGGAAAAGGACCCAAGGTAGCTTACAGTAATGAGGGATAATATACAGTCCAGTACAATTAAGACATGTTCAAGTATTTGAGAACAAGGAATTGAGGGACATCTTACAGCATTAATAGACAACATTACATGAAAGTAACAGTTATAAGTAGTCATAAACATAAAGTCTACGTGAACCCATAGATTCATATAAAATACACATGGTAATCCATTATTCAGGGAAAGCTTGCCTGAAGAGAAAGGTCTTTGTCTGTTTCCGGAAGGACAACACAGATGAGGCAGTCCTGGCCTCTAGTCTAGTGGGAGGGAGTTCCAGAGTGCTGTAAACTCACTTCCAATATAAATATTAAAGGCTTTCTAAAGATCTTGTCTTTAATAACTCTGCTCTGATATTGTAGACTGAAGATAGTGGTTTGCTTTCCTGGGTGTATCCATCTCACATTCAATCTTCTTCTTCTACTGCCTTCCACTTTTAATTTCAGGACTTTCTTTTTCAGTGAGTTTTGGTTTCTTGTACATTCTGAATACTTTAACCTCAACTGAGGCATTTAGCATGAGGATTCAATGAAACTTTAAAAGGCCTCTTAGCCAGGCTATGCCTATTGAGGTTTCAGTCTAAATCACCTCCTTTCCCTCAATCCAACACTGCTCTTTTCAAAAGAAAAGACATTAGAACGTAAGAAAAGCCATGCTGGATCAAGCCAAAGGCCCATCTAGTCCAGCTCCCTGTATCTCACAGTGGCCCCACCAGATGCGCCTGGGAGCGCACAAGACTAGATATCTGTCTCCTGATACCACTGCCCTGCATCTGGCCCTTGAAGTAACCTGGTTTTAAGCCCGGAGATTACACATCTCCATCATGGTTTGTAACCTGTGATGGACTTTTCCTCCAGGAATGTGTCTAATCCCCTTTTGGGATCCACCATTTCAGGTGCATCTTTGCCGTTTCACCCTTGTCTGAAGCAAACTCACCTTTTGCTGCCTCCGCCTTTTCCACTTCTAACGGCTTGATGGCAGGCTGAATCTCTCTGCTGGGTATCGGTTTAAGAGATGCCATTTTCCCCCTCAGTACAAGCTAGAGGCAGGACAGTGGCTATTATGCACTGTTTTGACTGGTGTCCCGTCAATACACTGCTTGTCCCATAACATGGTAACTATAACAGAAAATTAAGGAGAATGATTATTCTCTGGAACCTCTGAAGTTCATTGGAGAGATTTTAGAAAATATTACCAAAAGATAAGCTAGCTTTGCCCCATCAGTAAGCTGATCAGCCAAACCTTATCAACTGTTAATCAGCAGAACATATTGTGCTTCTCAGGCTTCTAAGACTGTTTTTTTAAGCCCCCCCCCCCCAATTCTCTGGATCATTCCCTTTTCAGGAACCTGGGAAAATGAACTGCAATGCCTGGAAGCCTCCAAGAATAGCCACTTTTGTCTATTGTTGCAGGAGTCCAAAATACCATCTATTTTTTTCAAAGCAGCAATGGACCTCCAGTTAATCTTCGAAAAAGAGGGCACTGCCCTCCAAAGCTTGCTATGATTGTTTGTTATTTTATTATTGGCCTATCGAGGTATCAACTATAGACTAGTCTTGCATTTGTATTTTAGGCAAAAATCAAAGAAAAACAAAACAAAAGACACAAAATATGTGGCACTATAAAAGACTAACTTTCATATTTTAATGTAACATTTCATGGACACGTCCACTTCTTCAGACATATAGCAGCAGTATTTTGTAATGGCCACACTGTTCCCGCTTTTTTTTACTTCAAGGGAACTACTAAAATACCAAGAAAGAGCTGCCGCTTCCCTCCATGTACCAAGAAGAAGGCACATGGACCATCAACAACAGCAGGACAAGACTGCAATCACTAGAATAGATAATATTCCTTTTCTTTAATCTGGTCCCAATTGGCTATACCTAGTGGGTTTTACTCAGTTTTACCCCAGTCTCCAAATGGAGAACATGGGTTTCCTGCATCAAACCTCCCTCCCCGCACCTGGCCAAACAGGGACTGTATGTCTGGAACAGCCAAATGGAGAGGAGGTAGCAGTGCATTTGCATGTTTGTTTGAAGGGCTGTTTGAAGGACTGGGGGGTGAAACCCAGTCCTTGACTTCAGATGCAGCTTTACAACAACCCTGCTTCTTCCTGCCTTGTATTGTTTATTTATTTATTTTTATTTTGAATATTTTACCCCACCTTTCTCCTTGGAAAAGGACGCAAGGTGGCTTACAATAATGAGGGACAATATACAGCCCAGAACATTCAAAACATATTCAAGTTAAGAACAGGGAGAGGCATCTTACAACATTAAAAGGTAAGGTTAGATTAAAGATTCCAAGAGCATGCAAAAAGAAAAAAAATCCATTATGGGGGTGGAAACTAACAAAAAAAAGCTTGCAATGTTTTTTGTTTTACATTTTAATAGTATTTAAAAGCTATTTTTAGAAGTCAGTACTGTACTTGTATGACTCCAGCTGAAGTGTTCTGTGGTATGCAAAACACTATTTTTTTTTTTTAAAAAAAAGATGATTATCTCAACCATGGAGTTTTGTTCTTTTTATTTCTTGAAGCTAATCAGGCAATCCCACCAAAAACCACCCCCATGTGATCTGAAAGCACCTGCAATCCACCTATACCTGTGTAAGAAAAGTGAGGGCATGTGTCCTAGCTCCCTGGCAGCACCGGTAGTAGCTTGCTCCCCCTGGGGTGTTATGGGAATCCAAAAGCATGAGATGCACACATACTGTATAAGTGTTTGTACAGGGATGGAGAAAATATATCTTTTTTAAAGACATCAATAAAC
Source organism: Phrynocephalus versicolor (assembly GCA_023846285.1). Classification (NCBI taxonomy): domain Eukaryota; kingdom Metazoa; phylum Chordata; class Lepidosauria; order Squamata; family Agamidae; genus Phrynocephalus; species Phrynocephalus versicolor. The sequence continues at coordinate 18,186,666 of JAHTLZ010000111.1, read as the reverse complement.
ATATGAGTGGAGAGGAGAGAGAGAGACAGAGAAATTCTATACATATGTATGGAAGCTTGAACTGAATGCATTCCAGGGATATACTATATATATTTATCTATAGCTCCTTGCTTCGAAAACAGGCATAGGGCACTGTATTGATAACTTTTGGAAGGCTAAATTAAGCTTTTAAAATACAACTTGAATCCGAGCTCAATCCACTCATTCGTCCAGCTGCTGTTAAAAAAACCTTGATCTCACTTTTTTAAAGGAAAATAAACATCTCCTGACAAGGTTTTATCACAGGTAAACCAGATCAACCCGCGTTTTTCCTTTCCAGGCTGTGTAGGTTTGCGAGATAACCGGAATAGCTATTTTATTTAATCCCTCAGAATTCCCCATTTTACAAACAGCATTCAAGATGGTAACAAGAAGGCGAATGGGTCAAAAGACTGCACCTCAGTAACCCCTTCCATTTAATTACTCCACGTTGAAAAAGATAAAATATCTGTAACTCCGGCCGTCAAGTCTAAGAACAGAACAAGTCCTGAAAAGGGAAATTCGCACCCAGAGAACAGGATAAAGGAGCGAAATCTTGAGGGCTGTGCTTCTCCGCAAAACGCATTCACTAAAGGAGAGTTTAAAAAATCAAGGCACAAAAACGTGCACAGAAGAAAAACTGTGAGAAGATGGCGTGGACTCACTCGCTCTTTAACCATGCCCTGGAGCTGTTACACGTGTATTCTGTTCTAGAACCCTACGTCCAGGAGTGCAAGGAATATTAGCTGCACTTCAGCTGGTCTGTTGGCAAGACAAAAGAGAGATTTAATCCTCCTCTAGGCATCTTCGAGGCTTGGTTCTCGAGATATGCCAGCGAGGGGGCGGGGGAAGCAGCGTGATCTATGTTCAAACTCTGAAAACACGGATTCCCCATACAAGAACAGCTCAAAAGCAGGCGAGGCTCCGAGTTCTACAGGACTCTTCGTCACCTATAAGGGATAGGCCCTTTGGAGTCGACGTTTCTAAGGCTGGCCCTCATCTCTCTGCCTTTTCCACAAATGCGAAATAGAAACTGACTCAAGGCAGATCGTCTTCAAGAAGGATTTATAGGGATTGTTCGCTTCCCCCTTGTCCTTACCTTGAGAAGGAATCTGGCCTTGTTGCAATGCTAGGTCCAAACGGGTGCATCTTGCGCGTGGAGCATCCTGAATTCACCTGGGAACCACGAGGAAGCTGCAAGCACCTCTCCCTCCTAGCCCCTCCTCCTGCAATCTTCATCTAAGGTCATCAAAACCCTAGGTGGGGTGTGCCTGGGCTTACCATTAATTGGTTTATTAGCAGTGGCTACCTTTTGCCCCTTCCCCACCCTCTCAATGTCTGGGTTGAATACCTGGAGCTAGATAAGTGGAAATGTATGGGGTGGGGGAGGAATCCAACAATAAAATATGCAGATGACACCCTCTTACTGGCAGAAAGCTGCAATTATCTGCAGGTTGCAGACTTTTAATCCAGACTTTTAGGGAACATGAAAGAAGAACATGCCAAAGCAGGAGGGCAGTTGATATAGTTAAGATGACAAAAAAGCCTACACAACTGAAGACACAATTTTAACCTCAGTGCTGGAGAAATTAAATAGCCAAAGATTATATTGTATGCCTTGATTTCTGCAGCCAAGAAATCCAAAGAAGATAAGCCAAAACAGTAAGGAGATAAGACAGTTGGCTCAAATGGATGGCCAGGAGCTTTCCCTATAGATTCAAAGATGAAGCTATTGTCATGGAAAAGTGGCCTCCCTCAGAGATGCAAACAACTTGGCAAAGTCCACTTGATTTCCCACAAAAGAGAGGAGATGGCTTTCCAGAACAGGTGATACTCATCATCTCAGACAACAGGCACTTTTGATTGCATTCACTTCACCTAATTCAGGCCAACGCCATAACTGGATGCTTTCAATCTATACATTTCCCCTGCTCTGTCCCTTGGAATGAGTAGGGAATTAATCAAAACATCCAAAAGCAACAGTAAATAGCAGTAAATTCACATCAGCTTTCACTAAAATATGATCGTATCAAGCTGTTGTTCCAGAATTCTACCTGTGTGTACTCAAAATTTTTTCTCCTCTTTGTTATACAGTACTAATAATGCAGAGCACTTCTATACCCATTTTTTCCAGAATGCCTTGCATATGCCACGTAAATAAATCTTTACAATATTGCAGCAAAATAACCCAGAACCATACATGCACCCTTGCAGATGCAAATAGAAGAGATGGGCTACTTGTCAAATAACATTAAATTTATTTCAAATCTGAAGTTGACTCTTTGTGACCCCATGGATCAGAGCACGTCAGGCCCTTCTGTCTTTCACTGCCTCCCAGAGTTCAGTCAAATCCACGTTGGTTGCATCGATAACACCATCCAACCATCTCATTCTCTGCCATCCCCTTTACCTTTTGCCTTCAATCTTTCCCAACATCAGGGACTTTTTCAAGGGTTCCTCTCTCCTCATGAAGTGGCCAAAGTATTGGAGCCTCAGCTTCAACAGTTTTTGGGCAGTTGTATTTTTAGGGGGAAAGGAAAATGGCTGAGGTAGGTGAGAGGGAGACATGGAGGGATCTACATAAACACTAAAAAGGGGACAGAGGCTAGTAGATAGTAATTGAAAGGCTAGCTACAGTCATTTTTATAGTCATCACCGGCATTCCATTACTTATCCTACAGAAGCGTGGAATGGGTAGCTAGAAGTGCAGAATTGGAAGGAGCCCTGTGGACTATCAGGTCCAACTCCTGCCAAGGAAGAAGAGAGAGAATTGAACTCCCATACCCAGGGCCAGATTTACATATAGGCTAAGTAGGCTGAAGCCTAGGGCCTCTAAATCAGGGTGGTGGTGGTGGTGGTGGTGTCCACAGCTGTGCATCGCCCCACAAAGCATGCAATCTCCCCTCTCCCAAAATTGCAAACCCAAGGCTTCATGCGAGGGCAGGGTAACTCAGGCCCAGCAATTATGAGACTCAAGGCAGTTGACTCTTTTGGGCAGTTGGCTTTTAAATAGCTCGTATTGATTATTGAATGGGAGCCTGAGGTTTGCCTTTGCTGGAATTAATAGATAAGAAATTATAATTAATAACCTATTTTTTCATCATTTTCAAGCCTCCCAAGTCCATGTGTCTTGGAAAAAATGTTTTGAATTGTCTTGGAAATTGTGGGAGTTGATAAACTTTTTAAAAATTAAAATGTTTAGATTGGGAAATGATGTTGTGCTAATGGGTTGGCTTTTTGGTTGTGACAGAATAGATTCAATCTTGTGTTTGCTTTAGTTTGCCTTCCACTCTGGGAAGTAGGGCAAAACTCCAGGGAAGGCCTACAAATCCCAAATGCCTCTAAGGCAGTGGTTCCCAACCTTCCTAATGCTGTGACCCTTTAATATAGTTCCTCATGTTGTGGTGACCCTTTGCCCTGCTTGGAAGAGGCCTCAAGCCCCCTTTGGAAGGCCACTGCCGCAGGTGCCATAGAGAACTGCCCTCTACAGGCACCCTCAGCCAATCGCAGCCTCCAGTGCCATTGACTGACACCTCCTCCAACCTATCAAGCTGTACCTCACTCTTTCTCCCCCCCCCCTGCAGACCCAAGCCCTTTCTGCCTTTTTCTTCACTGGCTCATGGCAGCCCCTGTGAAATGGTTGTCCCGACCCCCTGGTTGGGACCCACTGCTCTAAGGCCAAAAAGTGTGGTAAAGCCAGGGGGTGGAGTCAGAAGATATAAATGCTCCAGCCAGCCTGGGAATTGGGGGAGTTGTCCTGCATCCCTCAGAGAGATAAGGAGCCTCTTGTTGCAGATTGCTGACAGGCCCTGGGGATCCGAGAAGGCCGATGTGGGAAGGGATCCTTGGAGGGATCCAGAACTACCTGTGGAAGGCAGAAGCCCAGGCTGCAGTTTGGTAACTGAACCTCATCCCGAAAAGGTGCAAAAATGTGGAAGTGCCACCCCCCCGGACCCCAAAATTGGGGATTTTCATTTCAGCCAGAGGGGTCTCACTGCCCCTCTCAAGAAAGACATAGGGAAGTCTATGAGTGCTCGTCGCTACTGAAAAGTGGCAGAAGTTCATATTACATTTCCCAGGCAAAATAATGTGTAAACTCATGTTGTGTTTTTTTAAAAAAAATAGCATTACAACTTCATTTTCTTGTAAATTAATGCCTGTTCCACAAAAGGTTTGCAAATTTCAATTGTGGCAAAAGTTTTTCAGTGTTAATTTTAACATTTGTGCATTATTTTTTCCATTCACTGTGATATTTAACGTTAATATCTTTAATATCTTTAATTTCTCCCTTTAGAGGAGAAATTGTGAATTGCGGAATTTTTAGCTTCACTCAATTTTGTTTATAACACCCTTCCATTTTCTTCTACTCATGAGGTGGAGGATTAGGAGGGGCCTCACAGGTGGAGTAGACTAGGGCAGCGGGGGCAAACCTTTGGCACTTCAAATGTTTTGGGCCACAAATCCCAGAATCCCAAGCCTAGATTGCCAATGAGAAAGGACTGTGTTCGCCACCAATGGCCTAGGCAGGGCCTCTGCTCATCAAAATTTGGCCCTGTCGATGACTAAACCACTGAGCAATCCAGCAGTTTGGAAAAGTCATTTAGCATTTGCTGCTAGAGAATTATAATGCACTCCTCTGAAACCTAGCAGAGAATGCAAGGGATCTCACTAGACTAAAACCCCCAGGAGTTGTAAACCAGAAAATGGTAGGAAATTTATTTTACTGCCTATTGCGGGGGTTAGGGAGCCACCTGACCCGCGATGCCTGAAAATCCGTGATATGTGGATGCGGGGTGGGCAGGGGATGTGATCACATCCTCCTGCCGCCTCTGGCACGCGCCTGTCCAAGAAGTGCCTTTCAATGGAGAAAATTTTCCCCATTGGAAATCATTGGCTCAATGCATTGCAATGGAGATTGTGGGAGGGCGGCATGGGCGATGCGATCGCCCCCCGCTGCACCCCTGTGCAGTCCCCGGGCTTCTCGGAGGAGCACAGGTGGTGGCGCGGGGGGGATGCGATCGCCCCCCCCCCCGCGCGGCCCCGAGGGATCTCGGAGGAGAGCGGGGAGGCGGCGCAGGGCGATGTGACCGCCCCTGCCCCCCCCCCCGCACGGTGCTGAGGCCTCTGAAGAGTGGAGGGTGGTGCGGGGGCTTGGGGAAGGGGGGGAGGTTTTAAAAGCATCTAATTATAAACCAAGATGCAGGCACATTTTTCCATATGTCACCATACACCTGAGCCAGTCATGGGAACCTTGGCAATGAGTCCTTATTTGGAACTATTTCAGTAAAAGCATGTATTGTTCGGTACAGTTATTAATGGACAGTAGCCTGAATAGGTTCATAGCCGGACCACGATCTGAATAG
>JAHTLZ010000111.1:18125511-18176285 GCA_023846285.1 Phrynocephalus versicolor | reverse complement strand
GGGTGAGAAGACAAATGGTTGATTCTTTCTTTCTTTCTTTCTTTCTTTCTTTCTTTCTTTCTTTCTTGCTTGCTTGCTTGCTTTCCCAATACCTGGTACAAAATGCAGAAAGTGCAGTCTGTGAGTCCTTCTATGAGGAGGATGGAGGGAAACCAATAATAAAACAAAACAAGATGAAATACATATCAAAGAGGGATAGTTGTGCCTTTTTTATTGGATCAAGTAGCAAGCCACTACTCTGGGTGGCTACAAATTTATTTTATTTATTTATTTATTTTAGAGTATTTTTACCCCGCCTTCCTCGTTGGAAACAGACCCAAGGTGGTTTACAATAATGAGGGATAATATACAATCCAGTACAATTAAGACATGTTTCACGTATTGGGAACAGGGAATTGAGGGACATCTTGCATTACATTAAAGCTACAAGAGATTGTGAGCAGTTAGAAGGAGAGTAAAGTTCCATGTAAAGTTCTGAGTGATGGAAGCTAGCATTAAAAATATAGTGTCAATGTAACCATAAATGAAAACAGTTATCCTAATAGGAGGCAGGCACCTTTTAGCTCAAAGCAAAGATGTCAGAGGAAATAAAAGATCATTTCCCCTCAGAGATGCAACGTGGCAAAAGTCAGGAGAGTATGCTTTGCTCTGAAACTTCCTCTGGAAGTCATACAGTACCTTGCAAATAAAGATTCCCACATAGGTCTAACTTACCTTATAAAAAGCTGAAATGGAATTAATCTTTTTTCTTCTGACCTTTTCCTGCAACCTAGGAAGGAAACTTTCTGGAAGGAAGAAGCTGAATGTTCCATTTCATTGTAATGCTGAACTGGCCTTCTTGATGGCTGAGGTTCTCCATTACTGTATTGGTATTGTAATGTGTCCTCATCTCAGACCCTAACGGGGCTTTCAAGGTAGGTGAGATATTTAAGGAGAGGTTTTGCGAGCTCCATTCCCCCAGTAACTTTCCCTGCCTGAAGAGTCAATCAGTCTATGCACCGCACCACAGGCAAAGGACCATTCTCTCTTACCTTCATGGAGGTAAACAATTTCTCACAGCAGAAACCTGCTATTAGGAAATGCAGGGGCTGATGCCTCAAGAATGACTTCTGTCAAGTCTGTGAAAGAGGGAATAGAAACCCACAGCCCTTACAATGCACATGTGGTTTTGCTCCTTTCCAAGTTCTGTTTAGGTCAGGGATAGGGAACCTCCAGCTCTCCAGATGTTTGGGGACACAACTCTGACAGTCCTTTATCACTGGCAATATAGGTTTGGAATTCTGGGAGCTGCTGTCCAAAACATCTGGAGGGACAAAGGTTCTCCGCCTTTGGTAGAAGAGCATTCTAGTACTTTCCCATAGTATAGATCAGTTGTTTCCAAACTTGGATTCCCCTTACTGCAACCCCCAGAAATCCCACACAACACAGCTAGTGGTGCTTTTGAAAATTCTAGTTTAAGAACAACTGGAGACCAAAATTTGGGAACCACTGATATAAACCAAATGACCCAGTATCACTCTGTTGTAGAACATAGGGTGCAGCAATGGCAGGCAATACAGCAGAACATGGGGTTTACTAAAGAGAATGTGTGTGGTGGGTTTTTGTTTTTGTTTTTTGCTTCGTTTAATGTTGGATTCAGCAAGACTGTTAAGTGCCTTTTGCTTCTTCCAGAAACACTTCTGCTGAAACCTTGTTATGTTGGAAGAGAATGTTTCTTTTGCTCTTTTATTTGCTACAACATATGTGCATCACTCCCACATAAAATTACAAATGCTTTGAATATAGTCAGTGTGGTATAATGATCATAGCAGTAGAGCAAGGGAAGGAAAGAAAAACAGTAGTTTGATTTTTTTAAAAAAAAATCTTTTGAAATGGATGCTGATTTTAATTTCTTCCTCCATTCTTTGTACTGCTAAGACTGAACCATAAGTGGGTCAATCTTTTGTCCCAAAGACTCATTTTCGATTTTTGTTTTATAAACATTTGCAGAATTTTATTTGTGACTGAAAACTTAAGTGTTTAGTATTCAGTGACCAAGACCAGATTTTTATTTTCAAGGTCCTGGGGTATCTTGGTTGGTTTTTTTAATCAACGTACAAAGGTTATGAGCCTTGGATACCTGAGGAATAATCTGAGGATAAATAAAATACTGTTTCATTTTTAAATGGCCACTTTTTCACTCCTTAGACTTCACGCCACTTAGGTTTGGCATGCAATTCTCATCACTAAGATACAGTCAAGTTAAAATTTAGGAAGTAATGGCTAGGGGAAATTATTCAGAAGGGAAACCACCATGCAGCCCACAAACCTACCTTTGATATAGCTTGGCTTCAAAAATCAGGAGCTCCATGGCACCCCTGGTTTGATCACGGAATGAACCCTGGAAACTTGTGGGCACAGATGTTTAAGCTAGGCTAGCTAACTCCTAAACATTACCCACACATTTTACCAAATGACTGATTACATAGACCTTTAAAATCATTTTCTGAGCACCACAAATTCCATGATACATCCATTGAAGAAATGAAAATGTTTTCTATTTGGCCTGCTATGCAATGTTGGACAGAAGTTCAACAGCTGCCATAGCCAACACAATCAATGGTTAGGAATAATGGGAGTCGTAACAAAACAGTATTATTGCACTTAAGATGTGGAATATATGACTTTAGCTGAGGGATTTCTCTCTCTCTCTCTCTCTCTCTCTCTCTCTCTCTCTCTGTGTGTGTGTGTGTGTGTGTGTGTGTGTGTGTGTGTGTGTGTGTGTGTGTGTGTGTATAATTTGGTGAGGTAAGAACTACTACATCTGGAGACATACACGATTCCAGTGTTTGATTTATACCTGCAGAATTTTCATAACTCACCAATCTTCTAGCTTTGACAGAGCTAACAGAAGCTCTCTATTGTAATGTGCTGTGTGATCAGTCAATTGAGAAATAAAGGATACAACAACCTATCTCTGTATGACTTAAGTTAGAGCTTGGGAAAGTTCCTTTTTGAACAACTGCTAGGAGAAGCTTCTCTTAACTAGGAGAGAAGCTGTGGCTCAGGCACACTCTCCAATTAATCTGCCCATAGTGGTTTGTGATAATCTACTAATCTAAGGACATTGTGATTCACTGGTTTAGGTATCTGACTGCAGAGCTAGAAATCAGGAGTTCAAATCCCCACTCTGCCACCTTGAAAGGGGCCAGACTCAATGATCCATAGGGTCCCTTCCAGCTCTGCAGTTCTAAGACATTATTATTATAATTATTAATTATTATTATTATTATTATTATTATTACTACTACTACTACTACTACTACTAGTAGTAGTAGTAGTAGTAGTAGTAGTAGCAGCAGCAGCAGCAGCAGCAGCAGCAGCAGCAGCACTACCACCACCACCAAATCCAAGTTCTTGGGGGGGGGGTGGCATTTCCCACAGAAAAAACTTGAGGCAAGATCTGGCAAAATCTGGGCAGTAGCAGACATTGCTCAAGGCCTGACACACATACAAATACACACACTCTTAATGGAGCATTATGTTATTACTCATTTTAATTTTTATTTCCAGTTTCAAATTTTCTACAAGAAAACATTAAAAAAATAGAAAACTCTAGAAGTTGTCAAGCTCCCTGACATGCCAGGTCACTACAGAAACAAAGCTCTGTTGCTGGATCACTACGGAGATTAAAGATACTGGCACTGGGTTGCTTGCTACGCACACACGAGAGAGACAGTGGCACCTGGTTGCTATGGAGATGAGGCCCCAAAACAAGGTAGTCTGAAGTCCCCTCAGGCCAAGAGTGGTTAGTGTGGCCTGCCCTGCCTCTGCAGCACTTGACAAGATAAACAAGGCTTCGTAGGGAAAGGGCTCCTGTCTCATTAATCAGTGGATAAAGGAGAGTTTTGGCAGGCCCAGCTTCTCCCTGCCACAGCAACACAACGGAGAGGAAAGCTGCACCTGCAGAAACATTCTCCTTTTACGCAACCTGTCACGAGAAACAACAGGAGCCTCTTCCCATGTGGGGTCCTATCAACCTTATGTTTGTGCCAACAGGGAGGTCCTGAAAGAAACCAATTCCTCAGAAATGACACTGAAAGGAAGCGGCATCAAGCCTAAAACGGAGGAGAGAAAAAAAGGGTTGGAATCCGCCATATCCAACCATATCACCCCCAACCATACCTGTCAAGCTTTCCGTTTTGGCTGGGAAACTCCCATTTTTTACCCTCCCCCACTCTTCCCAGATTATGTATTTTCCCGGAAATGTCCCGGGTGACTTTGGGGTGAAAGAGGAGGAGGACTAGAGGGGCTCTGGAGACCTGGGGGGGGGGGAAGGGAAGGAGCGAGCACTGGCCTGATGCCCCCCAAGCAGGTGGTGAGGTCTGGGGTGGAGAGCAAGACAGACAAACCACCGGCTGTAGCCCAAGATGCGCACCCGCTGCCCAGGCTCCTTTCAAAATAGGCCTGTGGGTGTGTCATCTGACACGCGGGGGGTGGGTGAGCGAGGGAGGAAATCTGCCACCACCACCAAGGTGTGTGCGCATGCATGCATCCATGTATGTGTGTGTGTGTGTGTGTGTGTGTGTTGTGCACGCACACGCATGCATTATGCCTCTCCCCTCCTACCCCTGGCGGTGGCTAAAACTTGACAGGTATGCCCCCAAACCCTGTATGACTAATAGAAAAGATTGCTACACCATCACTGCCCTACTCCATCCCCCAGCCATATTATACCTTTCTCTCTTTTACCTCTTAGGATTGGCACTTTTCCTTCCTGGTAGGACTTTCTGTGCTGTTAAAAATCGACAACAACTGTGCCTCTTTTGGCTCTCCTGCTGCTGTTAAAGACATAACACCTCTTCCAAAAAAGAAGACAACCGTACTACTTTCTAGCCCAACACCTCTCACCGATGGGTGCATGACCCTGTCGTTTTTGTGGGAAGGCATTGTACTAGCTGCCTCTCCTGATCTCGGCACTTCTACGCTACACATGTAAACAGTTCTGAAACTGATTTAACTGTCTTTAGAAGCTGCCTTTTACTGAACCAGATTGTTGGTTCATCCGGCCCCATTTTGCCTGCTTTAGCAGGTCAAGGTCACCAGCAGAGGACTTTCAGAGCCCTGCTACCTCTTTTAGCTAGGGATTACAAAGGATTAAATCTGGAACTTTATTGCATGCAAAGCATGTACTCTATCACTATGCTATGGGCTCTCCAAGGCCCCTGCGCATGAACTCTGAGAGCTGTAGTTTTCATAGGGGTCTTCAGCATTCTTTATTTAGAGAGGTCCACTTCACAGAATGAACTACAGTCCCCAGGGTCCCACGATGGAAGTTATCATGACAGTTAAACAGCTTCGAAACTGGTTTATATATGTAGAGTAGATATACACTCAAGCCTGCACTGGCTCCATCTGCAATTCCATGAGGCCTTGGCCTGTCTTAGAGGCCTCCTGATGTGGTCCCTTTTGGACCACAGGACCAAGCAACTGCTCCTCGGGTCTCGGTTCCTCGGAGTCTTGTGACATATCGTCCCAACCTTGTTGAGCTGGTGCAGCTCCAGGAGAAAGACTAGCCATTATTGCTCCATCAGGGCTCCGCCTTCCTCGAGGCAACTCGGAGAGGGGAGGCTTTCCCTGGTCTTCTGCGTGCCAGAGGTTCTGGGTTTTGATGCCCTCTCCCTTTGGAATTAGACCCTCGAGGCCTCTCAGCTGGGGGCTCTGGGTTTCAGGCATCTCCTCCACCATCACTCGAGGTTTAGGGGCGGTGTGAGAACAGCGCCGGGTACGGGCTTTCCGGCTGTGGTGGACTTGAAGGTGTAATTCCATTAGCTCAGGAGCTGAGGTGGCAAAGGGGCAAAACTGACAGCGGTGGAGGGCTCCTCCAGCCAGGGTTGGGCGCAGCGAGAGGTCCAAGGGTTGGAAGTCAGCTTTCCCGTTGAGCAGCGGCTTGCGTCGGGATGGGCGGGACCGAGCTGCACCCAAACCCCCCAGAGAGAGGAAAGGCCCATGGCTCTTGGTGAGCTGGGCAGGAGGAAAGGCAGGGACAGCGGTGGGGGCAAGGGGGATGGGGCACCGCTCTAGTGTTCCAGTGGTGGTGGCGGCAGTGGCGGCAGCGGCGGCGGCAGCAGCACTCTTCTGCTCCCGGTGGTGGCGCTGCAAGTGGTACTTAAGAGAGCCAGATTGAGTGCCAGCGTAGTCACAGTGAGGGCACTTGTACGGACGCTCACCTGCAGAAGAAAGCAAGAGAAACAACTGGGTAAGGCAGCTGTATTTTATTTTCCTGTAGACAGACAACAGTATGGTGCCTTCGGTCCTCTTAAGGTGGGGTAGAAATGTTTTAGATAGATAGAAAGAAAGAAAGACAGGCAGATAGACAGACAGAAGTAGGACCTTGCAGACTTTAGCTCAAGTTCAACATCTAGACACAGATTAAATTATGTGACTTTGACTCCCCCTTCCTTGGCTCTCCCAATTCTCTGATAGGTCGTGGATGATGTAGGGGAGGGGGGAATCCCCTGTCTCCCTCTATAGACTAGACAAGGGTCATATTCCGCTCAGTCCACTAACTCCCTGCATCACAACCTATAATTCATGAATAAACATAATCTTGTGTTGTTACGAGTATGAACATCGGTTATCTATATCAGAAACTTTAGCTTAGAATCCTAAGATTTGTCCATTGCTTAAGAATATCCCTGTAACAGCCTGCTTGAAGTTCCAAAAGAAGATCTAGAAGAGAGTTTAAATCAATCAGGGGACATAGCAGGGTCTTTGGCTGCTGAATGGCAATTCTGGTTTTTTTTCCTCTAGGCTCCACCAGAACCCTACATCTCATGGAATAACATTTCCAAGTTATAAAGGCTCTATGCAAGAAGATCCATAAAAATGATTACTCCGAGAACATTTTCAAGTCTACACATAAATCATTAACTGGTAATTTTATTCGAACTCAGGGTTGGACAACAGCTTCAGTGGACCCACTTAAAAGGCAACTTTTGAGTCCTTACCTAAAGTTTCCCTTTGATGTATTTTAATGATCCCATAATACTGCACTGCCTAAGGATTTTGCATACTGAGCATACAACCAGGCTTCCGACTTGTTTATTTTATTATCAGCTGATTTTGCATAGTACGATTTTAGTGGTAAGCCCTCAGGGAAGCTAACTGGATTTGCTAAGAAAAAGAAGTGATGGTGGTGGGAATCATATTTTAGATATGCTCCCTGTGTGATGGCCTACTTTTTACTCACCACAGGCAACTAGGTTTATAGCCATTTAAAAGACTGATACAGTGATGTTTAGGAATCCATGCCTCCCTGGTTGCACATTTTGATAAGCTGCACTTTCAAAGGTGTACTCCCAGGAGGCCTCTTCCCCTTCGCCTATTGAATGAACAAGTGGAAAAAGAAATGGGATTGCGCTCCTTGCGCCTGCCATGCGATGGTCTGGAGACAGAGCATCAGGCACGTAGAGAATGCTCTTCCATCTCCTTACATTTCTTGCCACTGGCACGCTTGGGCAGAGCAGGCAAACAAGCAGGAATCAGAAAGGGCAGTGGGTCCAAGAGTCTCTCGAATCCTTGGCAGTGGGGTTGCTCTAAAGGGGTTTGCAAAACATCCATCCTTGATGGATGGGTCTAATTGCTGTATATACTCAAGTATAAGCCTAGTTTTTCAGCCCTTATTTTGGGCTGAAAAAAATGCCCTCGGCTTATACTCGAATCAATAGGTTTTCCCAGTTTTGGGGGGTTAAAATTAGGTGCTCAGACAGCTTGGGGAAGGCAGTGAAGGACAAGTCCTGATCAGGCGGCTTCCCCTATGAGTCCAATGAGAAGGTTTAGGAGCACCCGCTGTGGAACTTCATAACTCAGCCCCCTTCCCCCCAAATGTTTCCAAATTTCAGGGGTTTTCCTAAAAATCACTTTCTGAAGGTACCCCTGCTACTTTGGTGCCCCCAAATGTAATTTTTGAGTGCACGTTTTTAAAAAAATACACACTCGAAAATTATTTTTAAAGTATGTAATCAAAATTTACTTACCTTGGGACCCCAAAGTAGCAGGGGTACCTTCAGAAAGTGATTTTGAGGAACCCCTTGAAATTTGGAAACATTTGTGGGTAAGGGGCGTGGGTTATGAAGCTCTAAAGGGCTGATGGCAGTATTGGCAACTGTGCAGGGACTGTGGAAGCAATCAGGGAATTTCACTCTATGGTACTAACTCCCTAATTGCCTCCACACTCCCAGCACACATTGCAATTACTACCCCCAGCCCCTTTAGAGCTCGGCCAGTATACTGTATATACTCGAGTATAACTAAAAAATGCCCTTGGCTTATACTTGAGTCAATAAGTTTCCCCATTTGGGGGGGGGGTAAAATTAGACACTTGGTTTATTCTCAGGATGGCTTATACTCAAGTATATATAGCGGTATATCTGCCACGGTAAGTAAGAAGACGAAGCAAGCTTGAAATCATTTGGCAGCCCTGGGCAAGGTACCTGTGGGCTGAAAAGATACTGATTTCAACACCAGTAATTAGACAGCATGTAGGATTAAGGGCAAGTTGCATGGATTTCACCAGAAGTAAGCAAGGAAGAGAGAAATGGGGAGACTGACAAGAATTAGCTAGCATGGACACATCAACCTTAGGTGTTACCCCAAACCACTCGCTGTCAGAGATCTAGACCAGTGGTTCTCAACCTGTCGGTCCCCAGATGTTCTTGGGACTGCATCTCCCAGAAGTCTTCATCACTAGCTGAGCTGGCCAGGATTTCTGGGAGTTGCAGTCCAGGAACACCTGGGAACCCACAGGTTGAGAACCACTGATCTAGACAAATACGGTCAATCTAGGCTTTTACCTGTGTGGACACGGAGGTGAACTTTGAGATGGTGGGAAGACCTGAAGGACTTCCCGCAGAATGGACAGTCTTTCCCAGTGCCTCGTCGGGAGGATCCGTCCAGGCGTGACTGCCCCTGCATATCTGGAAAACACACCACGAGGAGAGGAAGGGATTTTAAATAAGAGGGGATTCTGAGCTTCCTTCATTCTTCCTGCTCGGTCCCCTTTGTCTTTTCTCTTCGCCCTCAGGCCCATCCCAGACTCCAAAGGGAAACGCGATCTCTTGTCTGAAGCCCAAAACCAAAAGCAACACAGGCACCCCAGCTGCCCACGCCAGCGCAGAGAACTTCCTCGAGACATGTATGATCCATTACGTTGGATCAACAGCCATTTGACACCTGGGTTAATATGACATAGTGTGAGAGCTGCAGAAATGAGTGTGGATCTTCATTTCGCCCTAGTAACAAAGGAATAGCTTTGGTACCACTACCTTACACTGCTTGTGAAAAAGTGTACATTTAGGAAAACAAAAACATCCTTCAAGGATTAAAGATGCTCCCCACTTCAGAAGGTTGCTCTCCAAATCTGGAAGATAAAGGTCGGCACTTTATTTTATTTTATTTTATTTTATTTTATTTTATTTTACTATTCAAGCGCCATCCAGCTCGCGGGCTGGGTTGGTGCTTTTAAAATTTTATTTTATTTTATTTTACTGTTCTAGTGCCGGCCAGCTGGCCCGCGGGCCGGGTTGGTGCTTTTTGTTGTTGTTCAAGCGCCGGCCAGCTTGCGGGCCGGGTCGGCACTTTTAAAAAATTTTGGCTTCTGGATTTAGTCCTACAACTACCATCATCCATAGATGGCATCCCAATAAATGACTGTAGGAGTTAATAGTCGAAAACTTTTGAATGGCCCCAGTCATTTGTATTCACATCACATGTTGTAGGCATAACATGTAACATTTACTTTTAGAGAGCAATAAAGGGCTTCAGATTCTCCCCCTCTTACAATCAGTCTCCCATCCATTCATGGCACAGAATAAGGATATCAATGTTGGCATGTGCATGTTGGAATACACCCTCAGACAGAACGAAAGGGAATCTTCGTCCTAGACACAACATGGTCTTATGTTTAATTGTTCATCCCCAGTGGAAAATTCCATCTCTGACCACCTGAGGGCACATTTAAGCAACACATCCCATCATACCATCACCCTGAAACAACAACAAAAAGGCAGTAACTTCCCACACACAGTCAAATCATCCCATGGAAGTGAGGTAACATATGATTCACACCTTTTCAAGAGCTGAACAATGTGTCAGACTTGACAATGAACATAATGCTGCATTATTCCCGAAATGCAGCCTAACAGCCCTTCTTCTTAAGCAGAAAATGCTTTGTCTGCACCATCTCTCCCTCATTACACCCTGAAACCACATGCAGACAACTGAGATCAGCCTTTTCCACTCGTCCCCCACATTTAAGATTGATATCTAGCCTGATGAGCATATTCTCAAAAGCTCGCACATTTTCATGGTCTTCTGTAGAAAAATATCATGTCGGTATTATGGAGTTTGAAAGCTTATAAATCAGGAATCTCTAGGAAATACAGTCCCTACATTGTTTTATTCATTTTTTTTCTAATGTTGAAGCAGAAGTGAGACACTGCACAAACATGTACAGCTGCAAAACAACAGATAACTTTCTGCTACCAGAATTTAAAAAAAATTTTTTAAAGCAACCCTTTGGATTACACACACAAAAAAATCTTCCAGAGACTTACAACAAAATAAACACAACAGGTTGCCTAACTCTTTCAAGAGACTTGAGTGTGGAAACATTGTGAAGTCTGGCTACAAATATGGCTAAAACAAGTATGTGTGCAGATTGGACAGCATACTTTCCCCCAATACAGTTCTTACATGAATGTGGGGTTATATTTTTTAAGCAACCAAAGGTATTTACTAAGGGAGCAATTACATTGTCAAATTAAATTGAGAGCTGGTTCAGGTCTTTAGAAATAGATTTAACATTATGAGGTTTTGTCAGCATGTTTGTCCTCATTTAACAACTTTTACTCTGGTCTTAAACTGTGTAGTACGTTGGTACTTTGGTGCTCCGGATCCTGGTTTCTCATGTGTAGTAGAAACTCAAATCTTCACCTCAACTTGACCTTACGTCCTTGAGAATTTGCCTGCATTGACAGAGCTGATGCCAGACTCAGTTGCTTTTATTGGTCAAACCCAGCATCACCCAGCCCACAAATACTGTAACAGTTCTCCCCTTTCTCCTTTAAGAATGTCATGTCTGATAGAAAGTGTTTTTTTAATACAACATTTTTATATTCAAGTTTTAAAGTAGCATAGCGCTAGATCAATGCACCGCTAAAATAAACAGATGGGTGCGGTAGGGAAGGAAGAGTCTGGGCTACAAGGTATCACGCAGCCAAAACTCTTTGTACTCAGCACCCAAAATTTGGCAAACCTTGCAGACTTCCCCCTGGCCTTCTTGTTCTGTAAGACCAATGACATCTCCCCATCCCTGCTGAGAAAAACAAACATTTTCGCAAAGTGCTCAGGCATCATTTGGGCTCTGCTTGTCCATACTTGCCTTTCTCCTCCCGGTTTAGCAGAGAGGGGCTGGAGCTGGCTGTGTTGGAGGCCCTGGAGTTTGTGGGCAGCCAGTGTCCTGTGAGAAGGTGAGAGCTCAGAGACTGCCCCTTGCTCCACTCTCTTTCTCTGGGCAGGTGGCTTTGCCGGTGCAAGGACATCTGCTGGAACGTGCCGAAGGTCCGGCCACAATCTGGGCAGCGGTGGCTTCCTCCCGGGTCTTCCCTCGCAAGCTTGGACCCTGCCGTGTACGGGCGTTCTCTCCACTGCTGGCCACTTTCTACGGCCCGAGCCGTAGCCTGCAGGCGCTCGGCACAGCTGGCATCGCTGTATCCCAGAAAACTGCCTGTCCCGGCTTTGTCTGTGGGCCGAGGGGAGAGGAGCGAAGGATACAGGGCTTCACAGCCCACCAGCAAGCTTTGTGCTGACCGGCCAGGGCCTGTCCCTCTTTGTTCAGTCTGGAGGCCTAGCTTGCTGAGATGAACCTTCATGTGGTTCTTAAGGAACCATGGCTCTTTGAAGCCGCGGCCGCACACCTGGCACTTGTGATCAAAAGAGTCTTTATGCTTCCGCATGTGGCCCTTGAGGAACCAGGACTGGGTGAAGGCTTGGCCGCACACCTGGCAGCGGAACTCAGTCGGGGCCGAGGCCGAGGGGGTCGCGGGGGCCGGGGCGGGAGGGGCGGGAGGGGCTGCCTTGGCGGCGGGGGCCGGGGCAAGAGGAGTGGGTGCCTTGGGGGTAGGAAGACTGTGTGCCTGTTGGTTGTGCCACTGCAGTTCTGCCTCCTGGGCGGCGGCAAAAGAACACTGCCCACACTTGTAGGGCTGGTGGAGGATGCGGAGATGGCGCTCCCGCTCCCCCGCTGTGCGGAACTTGCCCTTGCAGAATGGGCAGCGGAAGATGGGCTGAGGCGGGGGAGGGACAGGAGCAACGGGCCCTTCTTCTTCCTCCTCCTCTTCCTCTTCCTCCTCTTCCTCCTCCTCTTCCTCTTCTTCCTCCTCTTGCCCTCGCAAAAGTGCCCGCTCTTCCAGCTCAAGCAGGAGGCGGCTCTGGTGGCTGAGGCGGGCACGAGCCTCAGGGCAGTGGGAGCGCAGGTGGAGCCGCAGGCTAGCACGCTGCCCTGCCCGGTGGCCACAGTAGGGGCAGGTGAGAGGGTAGGCGCTGGTATGGATGCGTGTGTGCAAGGCCAGGATGCTATTAAAGCGGAAACGCTTGCCGCAGATCGGGCAAGGGTACGGCCGAGATTCACCCCCTGACCCTCCTGGCCCGTTGGAATAACGCTGCAGGTCCAATTCCCCATTGAAAGCCAGGTTGTCAGCTCCATCACAGGAAGAGGAGGAGGAGGGAGAAGGGAGGGCCACGCTGGCAGAGTTGGCAGAAGGCAGCTGGTAATCTGCATCCTGCAGGAACAGCAGAGAGAGAGAGAAAGAGAGAGAGAAATACAACTTGGACCTTAGCATGGAATATGTTTTTCTCAGAGGTTGGAAATATTAATATACATTTTTATTATAAGTCCCTGTGGTATAACTCCCCCATAAAATAAAGTGCAATCAGAGTTCAATGAAACAGAACGGCATAGGTCCATCACAATTTAAAAGGACCCTCTACGGAAATTGGGTCTCCCCCCCTTTTTTGTAGCTGGAGCATTTTGAACCCCAAATTAATGCTGTTCTCATCCCAGCTGGACTAGACAGTCCTTCATCCTCCCTCAGCCAAACTGTCCTATGGGAAGAAAGTCAGAAAGGAAAGTGGCTGAGGAAAACGTCAAATTCTGTTCCTCCTCAGGCTGGATCGTGTCCCATCTCCAAAACTAGGGTCAAATAACACCTGCTGCCCACGAGGAAGATCCTGGCACCAGACCTTTTGATATGGTTTGCTTTTTTATATATATTGTTAACTTACTTTGGCCTATATCCATAGGAAATAGCCTTAGAAAGATCTTGAACAATGACAGTTAATTAAAATAAGACTCTGTCAATATATTTTGGTGACTGAAAAGCAATGAGGCCAAGAGTCTCCATTGTACTTGACAGAGGACGAATTAAAAGGCCAATTTTGTAGGCCTAAAAGGGGGCTTGGAAAACCTGTAAGACATTACTCATTTGGCTGCCCGGCCAGGGAGTTCCAGTTCATCCAGGAAATCAGGGTGAATCAAATGGAGTGAGGAGGAATTGATAAGTGTGAAGGAAGAGGGGACAGAAGAACCCTTTTAATAATGTCCCCCTCCCCCCACACCACCACATCAAGCCATGTTAGTCTTCTAACAGTTACTCTGGAAGTTGAGTCATGGCTACTGGACTTCTTTTTCTTGAGAGATAGAAACGTTTTGCTGCTCATCCAAACAGCTTCATCAGTCTGAATAGAGCTAGTGCAAATCCTCCACCTTAAGTCCTCCATCTTAAGATGGAGGACTTGCACTAGCTGCATTCAGACTGATGAAGCTGTTTGGATGAACAGCGAAACATTTCTATCTCTCAAGAAAAAGAAGTCCAGTAGCCATAACTCAACTTCCAGATAAACTCACCTGGATGACTGAGAATCTTCACAGACTAACAGTTACTCACCTCCATGGTGGTCCTGATCACATGCTTCACTCGTTGATTGGTCAACGGGCATCCATGTCACACCTGACAGGTAGGCAGGCAGTTGCATGGGCTGTTGGAAAGCAGGAGAGGATTTCCAAAAAGAAAAATGAGGCCATGTCGTGATTCATATCACTTGACAAACCAACACAAAACCTCAGTGGGACATAATCTGTGCCACTGCTGTGACTCAGTTTTGGCTCATAGGAACTGTACCAAGAATGCTATTCAAGTGCCCTGAACTCAGACAATAATGTTTCCAATAATGCAGAGCAAAGCATGGGAAATTTATTGGGTTCTCCAGCCAGCCAGTCCAGGGATCGTGCTGGCCAAGAGCTTTTGAGAATTGTAAACCTTGAAAGCAACATTTCCAAGCTCTGTTCTCAAGGTTTGGATTTGTTTCCAGATGAATTTGAATGTCCAATAAATTCACCCTCACCAAAACCACCACCACCACCACAGCAACAACAAATCAGAAAGAGTTGATTGAAATATTAACCTGACATAGCACTGGGATCCTTATTCCGTCTGCATGGAATAGATGGCCTACAGTATTTGACCAGAGATTTTACCCACAGATGGACATTCTTGGGATATCTAAAGCAGAACTGGCCTGGCAGTGTGATTCCAGGATGGAAGCCAAGGCAAATAGGATATTACTAGGTTACAAACCTGGAGATATTTATCTGTGATCTAATGGTAGCCTCTGAGGCAAAGAGGAGGGTGCAGCCCTGACTTCTCTGAATCTGCTTGCTTTACTCTGTTTCCATTTCTTCCCATTTTTGTAGCAAAACAAAACACTGTAACACTATAGAGCAGCTGGAAGAAGCCTTCGGGAAGTTGCATCTCCTATCACACTGCTGATGAGCTTTTACAAAAACTGATGGGAATGTAGGGTGAATTTCCAAAAAGATCCACCAAGATCTGCCACCAAGATCTGCCTTCAGTTCCCAGGAAAATGGCAGTGGAACTTGGGAGTGAAACTGAAGGCAAAAGAGCTGTGGAACAACCCACCTCAGAGGAGTATTGTGAGTCACCGAGTGCACTGGAGGAAGGATAAGGTACTTATGGGGCAAGCAGTCTGCTAACAACTCCCCGTGTTACCAAACATCTCTTAGTACTTCAAAGGATCTTCAATTAAAGTATCCAATTCCTTTGCTGAGTTCTACAGAACACCCAGGACACACAAGGAGCAGGGAAACAAAACAAAAGCTACACTGGCCACAAAACCCAGTAAAAGTGCATGCCCTTGGTTCTGGAACTCATTAAAGTGGCTCTATCCAAGTATTGCTTCAGTATCATCTGTCGCATGAAGTGTTCTTCCTAACTCATCCAGCACCTCTGCTAGATCCTCCAGCCCTTTTCGAAGGCAATAATAAAAAAAAAGACATAAAAGGGTGGATACATAAGGTAGGCAATATATCACTGGCCTGCAGACAGACACAAGGCAGAATCTTATTCACTGTTGTCGTTCACACAATATATCGTTCATGAGTTATCATTTACTGCTGTGTAGCGCAATATCATTTTGTCCACCCGGTGGGCAAGGAGGCATCCAGGACCTCGCTGCGGAAGCCTATATCCCATTTGCTGGGAAAGACAATTTCCAGTCTGCGCAGCAGGAAGCCTGAGATTGCACAGAGCAATTTTGGAGGACTAAGCTGCCAAGGCTGCAAAAGGACATTTCTCTCTCTCATTCTCTCTCATTCTCTCTCTCTCTCTCTCTCTGTGTGTGTGTGTGTGTGTGTGTGTGTGTGTGTGTGTGAGAGAGAGAGAGAGAGAGAGAGAGAGAGAGAGAGAGAGAGAGGATCTAATCACACACACACCTACCACTTTGCCTGTGTGTGTGTGTCTGTGAAACTTGCTAATAAAAGGATTCTGTCCTGATGCTTTTGTTCTCTCACAGTCATGCACTGACCCAGTCTGCCACCAAGGAATGTTCACAAACATTCTAGCTTTTCAGGATGAGGGCATCAGCAACAGAATGTTGGCAGACAGGGTGGCTTTTGTGAGGGAAACAAATGTGTGACTTGGAGGAATGTCTTTTTCACGGAGCAAAACAAACAAACAAACAAACAACAGGAGGGGGTTGCATACTGTTGGTACGATGGGAGGTAAAGGGGTTCTGCCAGGTGAGGACAGGGTACAACACTGCCCTATCCCGATGGGTACAACTTCCATACAGTGTGCAGAGAACATGAATTGAAGCACAGCCCTGAAAGCAAGGATCAGCAGCAAGTGGCCTTCCAGATGTCCCTCGAATCCCAGGCCCTTTTGGCCCTGGTGAGTGCTGAAGTATCATGAGGATATTAGTTTGCCAATATCTGGAGCATCAAAGCTTTCCCAGACCTGCCTTACTCATAAAAAGAGGAATGTGGTTGCTGTGACAAAGAACCTGACCTTATTTTTGATTCTGACAGAACTTCCATATTTCAAACACCTTGATTTCTCTGTTGGAAAGCAGCATACAGCTGTATGGGCACCTCTGGCTGAGATTCCTACCCTACCCCAGAGCTGAAATCACTCTCTGGTGATATGCAGAACAAATTCCAGGGAGGTGTCTCCTAAGGCACATAAACAAGCTGTGCCCCCCCCCCCGGACTAGAAGAAGCAGGTGTGGCCTGATCCCCACACGGAGCCAAACCTCGCCTCAACCCTGCCTGAGGCGCAAGGCTCTCGTTTTCTACACGACAAATCTATTCAGGCTGAGCCCAGCCATTAAATTCTAGCAAGTTGTTGGGGATTCCTTCAAATACCTCCTCTTCCCAATGCAAACCAAACATCCCTCTCCCTCCCGCCCGCCCCTCCCAGGAAGCATTTCCGTGTTTTGCTGCTCCACATGCATGGTCTTTCACACGGGAAGTCCTAAAGGTGGTTTCTCCCCAGCAGGCCATCAGACAAGGACAACTCCTGTTACAGAGGTGGGGATTACTAAGGAAAGCTGCCTCCACAGGGAACCCATCCGTCCACAGAACTGGGCTCTCCTCTTGGTCACCGCCTCGTGCCTTCTTTCAGCTTCCCTTAGATCTCCTATGCAGAAACAGAGAAGAAGAGGGACGCTCTTCTCCCTCTCACAAAATATCAGAACTAGGGGGACATACACTCAAATTGACGGCTCGGGGAGTAAGAACAGAAAAAAGAAAATACTTTTTCACCCAGCGTGTTGTCAGTCTGTGGAACTCCCTGCCACAGGATGCGGTGATGGCATCTGGCCTGGATGCCTTCAAAAGGGGATTGGACAGATTCCTGGAGGAAAAGTCCATCACGGGTTATAAACCATGATGGAGATGTATCATCTCTAGGCTTAAAACCGGGATACTTCAAGGACCAGATGCAGGGGAGTGGTATCAGGAGGCAGAGATCTAGTCTTGGGCACTCCCGGACACATTTGGTGGGGCCACTGTGAGATACAGGAAGCTGGACTAGATGGGCCTCTGGCCTGATCCAGCTTGGCCCTTCTTATGTTCTTATGTTAAAGCAAGCAGAAGACTCTTCCCCCTCCTGCAAGCCACACCTGTGCACACTTGTGAGCAGGCAACCTTTGCAAGCAACTCAAAACCACAGCCCATGTTAGCCTGTGCAAGCGAGGCAGCCTTGTAGGCCTTGGCCTCTGCCCAGCAAGGCCAGCCACTGACGCTAACCCTTCCTAAGGCCTTCCTCACGCAGCTGTATATGTGTTTGCCCTGACCTTTGCCCCTCCGTGGCATGCAGGGGCACTAGTGTGTATGTGCACATGCAGCAAGGGGAGGTTATGTATGTGTATGGGTTTAGGATATCTAGATGCAGATGGAGAGCAGGGATTCTCCTTTTTAACCACTGTGTGGAAAAAGGCATTTCAGCAGATACAATAAGGACATGTGTAAATTCCCTGCTCTTCACAGCTCTTAAAGGGGCAGGCTCCCTTTCAGCTTTTGCACCTATGCCACATCATTCCATCTTTCAAAGCTGTCACTATGACAAAGCGCAAGGTCCTTCTCTTTGTTTCTTAGTTACAGTTTACTCCTCGACATTGCCCGTGTACAGGTGCCTACCTAAACAGTGCTGATGGAAACAGAATGAGATAATAGCCACCACAATGGCTGTATATTATCTCCAACATTAAGGCAATATTGTTGTTAGGTGTAGTCAAATTGCCCCCTGTCGAATGGCCTTGAATGAGCAATCTCCAGAATGTCTTGTCTTCAACAGGCTCTTTCAAACTGAAGCCTGTGGGTCCTTCAGTGAGTCCACCCATCTTGTATTGGGTCTTCCTCTTTTCCTATTGCCTTTCTCAACATTGTCTTTTCTAGAGAAAAGTCAATACCTATTCAAATACGTCCATGACTTGGGAACCCAAGCATTCCTGGAAGAAAATACTGGCCAACTGAGGCCTTTTGGCCTAATCTAGCAGAGACAGCTTCTTACTTGAGTGGATTCCTTGGCTACTTTTTTTATCCCTTCCCCCTTTGACTTCTCTTTATGTTGTGTCCACAACAACCCCAATAGGTCACTGAAGCTGAAAGAGAGTAACTGGCCTAAAGTCACCCAGTGAGCTTCGTGTCAGAATCTGAACATGGATTCCCTCAGTCCCATTCCAGCAGTCAATCCCTTGTACCGCACCAGTTCTCTTCTTACATTCCTACGATTGGCAAAATTCTTCTTTTTTAAAGCAGACTCTGGTCCCAGATGTTTGAAATATTTTACCTAGCTTGCACATCTGGAAGCATTCGGACAGTTATGCCAATTTACAAAAACAAAGAAGCTGAGCTCCTGGCTTTTCTTCCCATTATTCCCCTCATAAATCCAGCTGTGGAACCCTAAAGAAAGGGGTTCAAGCCTGATATTTAAAGTGCACTCATGCCACAGATGTAAACTGTTGTAGCAGGCATTTAATTATTATTTTTTCATTATCATTTTATCATACCCTATCCTAACAAAAGGAACACTTCCAGAGGGATGTATATGAATCTCTCCTCTCTTTGAAATCACACACAATATGTGTTGGGCCCAGAAAGATAAACTAGCTCAGGTTCATCCAGTTAAGTCTTACACTTCTGTCAAGCATTCGAATGTAGGTCTGCAGAATTATAATGTAACACTTTAGTTGGCGAACCTATGGCACGGGTGCCAAAGGTGGCAATTGGAGCCCTCTCTGTGGGCACCCAACATTGCCCCTTCATACCCATCTGCATTCAGGTTAAATTGCTCTATTGGCACTTTGCAAAAAAAAAGTAGTGGGTTTTGAACTGCAGTTTGGGCAGTCGGTCTCTAAAAAGTTCACCATCACTGCTCTAGTCAATACCCTACAGGGACTACCTCACTCCATTTTGCTTGGGAACTGCGGTTTTCTGAAGAGTCTAAGTAGGATTTTGAATAAATGATTCCTTTCCTATCCCCTGATTAAGCTACAGTCCCGTAGATTCTCTGATGAAAAGCACAAATGCAAAACTTTTATATAGTAAACCCACTCTAGCAGGAAGGGAGGGTATCATATTTTGGCTACTGATAGCCTACTGGTCCCATCCCTCACTACACAGTCCACCAGTGGCTGATGCAAATTAGAATCCCACAGGATTTGTACAGCTACATGTTCTTCAGGTATGCATTACCATTTGGATCTAATCTTGCATTAGGGCTGTGTCTGTCTGCATATGGAGATACCATGTGAGGTTAGATTGTCAGAGAGCAAGGTTATGCTAAGAACTGTGGAATTTTCCTATGTCAAAGACGGACACAAGATAGCCCTCTAGAAACTGTTGGACTGAATCTCTCATCATCTCTCACTGTTGGCTAGGCTGGCATAAGGCAGCTAAGAATTACAGTACAATTGAATCTGGATTTTGATTTGTTGTTGCTGCTGCTGCTGTTGGGTGAAGGGGCCTGAAAAAGAACTTAATTTTGGTAAAGTGATCAACAAGGAAAGTCAGTCGACAGACCATCCCTTTTGACATTCTCTGTGGGTGCAAGACCAGATGCCCAGGGAGGCGAAAAGTAATGGAGTTATGTGTGTATGCTTCTCAGCCAAGATGCATTCTTTAGACTGGCACATCAACCAAACTGTATTGGTACAAGTGCTACCTCTGTTATCAGTTTATATCACAAGCCCCTGCATTATGAAGCACTTAAGATTCCAAGGACTTCAACCTAAATAAGGACAGTTGACGGGTCCCCCACTGGTCATCATCCTCCCTGTACCCTGTGTATCATAAGCTTGGCTTCTACATGAAACTGAAATGCCTACTACCTCTTGCTTCCATAACAGTTAAGAGAAATGTCAGTTTGCCTCTTAACATGGAGGCAAACATTGGGTGTGCTAGAAAGAATGCCAACACTAACACAGCACCTGGCCATGATTGATGCGAGAGTTTGGGATGTGTCCTGTAAAAAGAAAAAGGCACTCTCCACCTCTGAAAAGGAACATTTACTCTCTAAACACTCGTGGTTCTGATATGTTGGTTAACAGGCATCATAAGTACATAATTTTGTTGAGCATGAGCCTTTAAAATCTTGCATTTTACTAGCAACTTGGAATCTGGAAGTTTACCCCCTGTGGATAGCTTTAATATCTTGTTAGAAAATATTTGTGCAAGCTAGTGAAGGAAATAAAAAGGTGTTGGTTTGTGGAAGCCAGTGAAGAAAATAAAGGAGGAAACAAGGCCAGATAAAGCCGACAGCTCTCTCTACTTTGGAGCCATCTTGTTCTAGCAGAAACTGTGGCAGACAATGCACTATAGGATTGGGTGTGTATGAATCAGAGCAGTGAATTCATATTATTCATCACATGACAGGCCCTCCTCTCCCTGAGGGCAACTGACCTCACAGAAAGAAAGAAAGAAAGATAGAAAGACCTCAAAGTAGGAGAAGTGTCTGTCTGGTGGTGATATTCACATTGGTTAACTGGTTAAGATGAACTCTCACAGAACTGACTTCCTGTGTGTCTGCAAAGTGCTTCCCCACGAACAACAACAAGCAAACAAAACAACCACCAGCCCACTTTCCTGTTCATACCAAGTCAGTAGCTCAGGGAAACAAGGCTGAACTTGTCAGCCTCGTATCTAGTTTCCTGTCTGCAAGGCTTGTATTTTTATGAAACAATATGAAGCCATGGCAGCAGCCACCATCCCCACACGCTGGAGTAATACAGTCTCGGAATAGTGTTACCCAGATATCTGTCATTTTTATGATGCAAACCGAACAGCTCAAGATGGGAACCCTAATATTCAGCCTGTATAGAGACTGGAGGTCTAAGATCAAGCTAGACATATGTTTCTGTGTCACTTTCCATGGAATACTACTTGCTTCCTCCGCCTAAAGCTGCTGTCGTTAATTATCCTTGTTTATCATCTATAGAATGAGGAAGTCGAGTTGTCCACAGCTCACTTTAAAATACAGTAATTAGACTTTCAGGTGACACAATGTTTTTGTCTATTATATATATTTCATATATAAATGATTATACAAAGCAAAGTGTTCTGCTTATATACTGCCCCATACCACTACAAGCAGTCTCTGAGCGGTGTAGTTTCATTACAGTATGCAGGCTAAACATTGCCCCCAACAGCAAGCTGGGTACTCATTTTACTGACCTCAGAAGGATGGAATGTTGAGTCAATCATAAGCTGGCTACCTGGACTTGAACCCCAGGTCGTGAGCACAGTTTTAGCTGCACTATAGGCATTTAACCACTGCGCCAAGAGGCTCCTGTGTTAAAAGTTAAAACCCCTGTTGTCAAATCTACAAGTCTAATGTTATGCATATCTCCTGGGGGGGACTGTACTTCTAATGTGAAATACATACGTATATGTTTGCTGCCACTTGTTCATTCGACTGCAGCAGTGACTATTATCACCGCAAAGGGAATTTTTTTAAAAACAAGGTTGGGAAACGTGTAGTCTTCCAGATGTTGCTTGACAACTCCTGTCAGCACAGCCATTGGTTCAGAATGCTGGAAGAGCAGCAACATCTGGGGGCTCGTGTGTGTCATCCCTGATTTATAGCGCATATTCCAAATTAATCAGTCTTAATGGCAGTTTAGCCATTTATCTTCCCAATAATCATGGAAATTGTAGTTAAACAATGATGCTGACAATTTAAGAGGGCCTCAACTCTCTTTCTGAAAGGAGTATTCCCATGGTTCCCTGGTAAAGCAGCAGGATTATGAAAGCAGTTTAAAATATTCTGTGGAAATGTACCCAAATACACTGATGTTGGCCCACACTGTCAGTGTGGGCTGACTGCCCTTAAATTCAACAAAATCTCTGATGTACTATGCATTGGGGGAGTGAACCAAAGGTTCAAGGGGTCAGAAGGTTTAACAACCCATAGTAAAATCAGGGGCTTGACTTGTCTCTGTTTATTTCTGCTACCTTGTGCTGAATGACCACGTCAACTGAAACAGGGCTGTGGTAGTTGCAAAGTGGTTCTTCAGAATCATACATACAGCAACCCCTGAATGAATCTAGACAGGAAATCAGAGTGGTGTTAAGAATAGAATCCTGGCCTCACAAGACCTAGGTTGGAATCCATGCTTCACTGTGTAGATGGATTGAGGGGTGGCAGTGGGAAACCACTCAATGAACCTCTCACATACCTTGAAATTCTTATCAGGTCTCCTTCAGAAGTTACTTGAAAGCACAGAACAGCAGATAATGCAATGGAAACTCTCTGTAATGCTTTGCTTGTGCAGATGTTACTTCAGTATAACATGATAACAACTTAACATTACATAAACATGCCTGAACCTGGTTCAGATAGAACAGATAACACAGCAGCCTTCGGAGATAGTTACCAACGTTTCTTCAGAAGGGAAAATGGCATTTTAACCTTTTTTTACTGTTTACCAGAACAAGAGCTTTGTACAGCCTGAATATCTGCAACATTGAAAAGTATTCAGTTCGACAGTTTTCTTTATTGACTAAGAAAGACCAGCTTCTTTGGAAATATTTTAAAATCCTTTTTAAAATTAACAAAAAAGATGCTTCCTAACTAAACCTTACTTTTTAGTAAGGCAGATAACCCAAGCCTACTTGCAAGTCAATCTGTGATCTGGAAGCTCTATCCCATAATTTCATAAAGGGGAGGCAGAAACAAGAGCAGGCAGTTGTGGTTAGTGGTGAGGAAGAAGCACTCTGTCCAGACTCAGAGATCCTCTTGTTTTGGGTAATTTTATATCTATATTTAATTGTGCCTTGAGGCCAAGCCAGGGTTTAGGAAGAGCAAACCCCATGTTATCCAGAGTCCTGACACCCTTTTTATGGAACATTCCTGCCGCCTAAATTGGTGGCCTAGCTCGAAAGGAAGGTATTTGGGGCTTGGCCTACAGTGGGTATTGCTGGAATCAAGCGGAACGCCTTGTTCTCTTAGAGCAGCACAAGGCTGGTGGTATTCACAGGCCTGAATAAAAGATAGCTGATTCATTTTGGCACTCTGCCACGCTGGGCCTATGGCAGAACCCAAATGACTAATCTTTGAAAGAAAGGGGGGAAAAACCCACAACATGATGTGTTTCGGGCCTAGTCAGTGCTAGTCAGGCAGATTGTCCTGTCTTGCTTGTTTTCTGCATACCAGGAGGAGGGGGGAAGTTAACACTTTAATGCAATGCCATTGAACCTAACAGGGTGGCGTGTAGATAGGGATGCCCACTCAATCTTACTCGGAAATAAACAAGATGGCTGCCACTCAGGGAAAGGCATCCCAAATTAAAAAAAAAAAGTAGGCAGGTTTTCAAGGTGCCTCCCTCCCCCCTCACTTCGAGACTAGGGATAGTGGTTGCCAGGCCTCAAGCTAATTCCCGCCAACTTGCAGCTCAGGATGGATTTTTTTTGGGGGGGGGGGGCATATCAATGAGAACAGATCAGTCCCCTCCCTCGCCCCACAAGCCCTTCGTTCCTTGGCCTACCAGCGAGGAGACAAGAGAGTGACTGTCCCAGCAAGACACAGAGCTGACCCCCCCCCTTCCCACCCCACATACCCCAAACAAAGGGTGCAGCTGCCTTAGCAAATGCTCCAGTGCACATTCCAGGGTGGGGAGGGAGGAAGGATGAGTAAAGGGGTCTGTTCTAGTGAATAAGGGCTACTGATCCCCCCTCCCCACTCTGACCCCACCCTGAGTTGCAAGTCTTTCCAGAGCCACAACTTTGTCTTCTGTTGGGTCATGTATCGGAGACCCTGTGCATCACCCCCCAGCTTTCTGGGGGGTGGCATTAGCACGGTTTCAAATAATAAGGGGGGGGGGCTGAGGTGCAAGGGGGAAACAACCCTCTCCTGCAGAGTGTGTGCGGGTGGGAGGCGAGGAAGAGGGATGCTCAGGAGACAGACTGAGGGCATGGCTTTTTTTTGGGGGGGGGGTGAGGGGTCATCTCTGCAGCCCCAAAGGAGTTGCACTACTGCAATCTCCCCCCCCCCACAAAAAACCCACATAGCTTCAAGCCACCTGCTGTATACGAACTCCCCTACAAGCGACTTCACCCCAGATGGCTCCCGCACACGGCCTCCCCCTCTCCAACACCACCTCCAGCCCCAAACTCCGATTTCTGCGGGTACAGATTTCCCTCCCCCCCTTTTCCAAACTTGAAGAACGCGTGCCCCCCCCTGCCACCCCGATCGCAAGCCATCACGTGGCGAGGGGCAACGAGGAGCAGTGTGAGAAGTGGGTTGTTCGGGGGGGGAGGTAAAGCGTTCTCCAGCAAGAAGCGATGGAGGAAACCGTCCGGGTCATTCGGGGATAACGAAGCCTGGGAGGCCGAGGCCGCGGGGCGATTTCCCGTGCGCCTAGACGAGACGGTGGCGCGCCCAAGCGCTTGGCCCGCTGCATATCTCCCCCCCCCCCGCCTTCCCCGGCCGGATGCCCTCCCCGAGAGGAAGACCGAAGCCTCGGCCTCGCTTCCCCTCCTGGTTCCCCCGCCGCCGCAGCCGCCCCCGGGCCGTGCCTGCCATGCACCTGCTCTTCTGGGTGCCGGCTGGGAGGCGGCGGGGAGTTAGGGGGGCTGCTGGTGGTGGTGGAGACTTGGAAAGCCGATCCGAGTGGCCGGGCGGTTTTCTGGGGAGGGGGCCGCCCGGTGGGCGGGCGGACGGCGCGGCGCAGCTACTCACCAAGGCGCACGGCGAGGCGGCGCGGAGGAGGAGGAGGAGGCGGAGGCGGAGGGGGCGCTCCGGGGACCCGCCGCGTCGTCGGGGCTGGGCCGGGGCGAGCAGCCTCCCCGCCAATGGGGCTCCCCCCCCTCGCTCCTCTCCTCCTCGCCTTCTCTCTCTCTCTCTCTCTCTCTCCCTCTTCCTCCCTCCCTCCCTCTCTCTCTCGCTCGCTCCCTTCCTCCCTCCCTTCCATTGTACGGAGCCGCAGGCAGCGGCGGCGATTTGCATTTCTGAGCCTTGCGCGGCGAGGGATTGCCGGGCTCTATTGTGCGCTCTCAGGCGGCCCGGCGCGGAGGGGGCAGCGCTGCCCCGAGGGAGGGAGGGAGGGGAAGGGGGCACTGGATGGGGTGGGTTTTTTTGGGGGGTGGGGAGAGACGAAGAGAGTTGCAAACCACAGACAGTCGGGCTTCGCCTGCGCCCTGAGGCCGAGGGGAAGAAGGGAAAAACAACAGCCAAAGATGTCGGGCGCGGGCAGCGTGGGCATGGCGCGCCGGGCCACGGGCAACGACCTCTTGATCTCTTTTATGCCAAGGGGTCACGGCCTCCAAAGGAGGGAGAAGGGCAAGGGATCATCCTGCTCCTTGAGGCTGTGTCCTGCACCACCACCACTGCCGCCGCCGCCGGGGAAAATAGGCTACGACGAGGAAGATGCTGGTCTGGCAACAAAGTTGCTGGCGCGGAATCCTGGTTTCGGGGTTGGCGGAGGGACACAGCCTGCTCCCTTGACTGGCCTGGGGGAGAGAGAGAGTGAGAAGTCCGGACACAAGCACTCTCTCTCTCTCCGGACGAAGAAAATTGGCTCTCCCGGGCAGGGCGATGCAAGCAGGGCTCTTAAGTGGAAGCAGATAGAAGGCGGCGGCTGAAATGGATCCTGCCTCCTGCTCTGCTTTGGGCAAGCAGGGCACCATCTTGGCACGGGAGAGGAAAGGCACCTGCCTGGCACTCTCTGCCTTTCCCCCTCCCTCCCCTTTTGGATGATGGAGTGTCATCCCCTCAGGGGAGAGAGACACAGAGGGCAGCAGAACACTAGCCTGGCATCGCTAGGCACAGATTGGCTTTGTCTGGGCCACTGAGCCATGATAAGAGGAAAGGGGCGGGCAGGCGGGCACAGGATTGGCACCACCAGCTTGGCAGCGCTTAGCCTTATGACATAGCCGGTGGAAGAAGGTGCAGCCTTGAGACCTCATCTGTTATAGGCTTGGCGTAGCAGAGAATTCAAGCGCTGTGATCCTTTTTCTGTTAGGCTGTGACCAAAAGATGTGGCTCCCTGTGCCACCGTCTGCCTTGTTGAACTGTGGCAAGAAAAGGAGAGGCAGCAGGGCAAATGGCCACGTTTTCCCCCCGCATCCACCCCCCTCCCCCGTGACAGAAGCCAGAGGCCTCTGGACAGAGGCCAAGATCATGTGCTACAGATGAGTAAGAGTCAGGCACGCCAGGCCACGTTGCTGGCAGATGGATCCTTGGCCCACGTCTAGGGCTTGCTGGAAGGGCCTCTCTCTCACTGTTGCTCCTCAACCACAGAGTTCACTTTGGAAGCAGGGAAAGGAGTAGGAGCAGGGACATTCCGGTTGCTTAGCAACTATGGGGTCATGGTTTTAAAATCCACCTCTTGCATAGGCCTCTGCTACCAGGAAGGGACAGTGAACAACCCAAGCCTCTGGCCTGGGAGGCAAATACGGTATAAAGGAGACAGGGCAGCGGGCTGATATTGTGTCCCTCGGAAGAGGAGATGAGGCTGCAGCGGGAGGCAGGAATAAAAAATTAAATGGTATATTCACAATTTACCGCTCACCATCTTTCCTCAGAAGGGCACCAAATCCAGTGGGATCTAGGCCCAACTGGGCACAGGCCTGCAAACTTAAAACAAATTAAAAATTATAGATGTGGGGACAACTCCTTTCTCCATAACACACTCGAGGCAAGGCAATAAAATATCTAGAATGCTAGGATATAAAAGGCTTGACAAACAGAAAACATATCAAAATAGAATAAAAACCTGTTAAAGCCCATTCAAAAGTAAAACAGGCCTTTAAAGTGAGATATATCATATATATATATAATCAAGGTCTTGTCAGAGAAACCTGACTGATTATTTTGACAGGATTACATGTTTAGCAAAGGTAACCATTCATTTACCGAGACCCAAGGTGCTTGCTTAGTACCTAATAATGGCTTAAGTTTGTGGGCAGCAGTAGCTAGAACACACTCATCAAACAGGTTAAAACTAGTGTGTTTCCATCATGTTTTAGTGTTTTGCCGCCTGGATGTGAATAATCAAACTGCACAGCTTGCAGATCTTAGAAACACTTTACACTTCAGTCAAAAGTGACATTTTATTCAATTTGACCTCTCTGAACCTACATGGCCCACACTATCCAGCCTGCACAGCAGCCAAAACTTTGGGGAAAAAACCCTTTTATAGTACTGTTAGGACTTCGGGTTCCCCCAGGATCAGCCTCTGCTCAAACAATGGAGCCCTTACTATATACCATCCTCCTCTTTCCTTACGATATATTACACTAGAATATTTATGTCATCTGAAGCTAGCTGAAGCTAGTATTGAAGCAAAGGGTTGGAGATGCTGCAAAATCCAGTCTTGGAACTCTGGTTTTAAGTATGAAAATCGCTAGTTGGAAAACCTCAGCTTCCAGCTAGAATCCACTAAACCTTGCAACTGAGCCCACTGGATAAAATCTGCAAACAGATAATAAAAACCTGCATCTGGATTTTAGTTCTTCAGATGGGATGCAGGGACTCAGAAAAATCCCCATATTTAACAGACTAGGTGTTAACAAAGCCTTCCTGACATAACAGCTTCCTCTGTGCAAGGGAGGGGTATATGCAAAGAGAAAAAGCATTTGAATGCCATCTGAGGGCCAAACTATATTTGAAGATGTATTTAAAAATGTGAATTATTCCTGTTCTCTGTTTCAGTACTCGATATGCAAGAAGAGGGGAATCTAGATTTAGAAGTGAAAGGGTCTGCATGGATTAGGAACGGTTAACCCTTCCCATAGTCCCTTTCTTGATGCTGCTATTGGAGCTCATTTGGGGGACAAAGTACCCAGCTGTGGAATTAACGCCTATATGTAGGGGTTGCTTGTTTAATGTGCCATCAGTAGTCCTGTCATGAAGGGATCTAAACCCTCCTCCCCTGCCAAAAACTTCATAAAGCATGCCCCTCCCATGTATGAGACTTAGGAACAAAAATTCCCATTAGTGCTAAAAATGGGAGCTTTTGTTCTTAGTCTAGCTGCAGAGCAAGTTAAAGGTTTTAATTTAGGGACTGATTAAACTAGACTCGATGCTTTGGTCCTAATGAAAATTATGCCTTCCTCTTGTATCCAGAAGTACTGTTTTTGAAAAGCAAAATAAATGCCCAGATTTTTTTTCTTAACCATTTGGAAAATGAAGTTGCATTTGAGCATTTAAGAAGGAAAGTGTTGAAGGAAACAACTTGTAGGAAGCAACTGCAGATGGGGAATGGCACATACATTCTTCTTACCCATCTGTCACTTTTCCTATTTGAGATCAACACTTTTTTCCCCTGTTACACAGGAGGTGTTTCAATGCACAGGACTTCTACCATGTCTAGCTAGTTCTCCAGTAATATGATCCATTCACAGGTTTACAATCATGCCTACACCAAGGCTAATTGGTGCCCATTTTGCACATCAGGAGTTGGTTTTTTTCATTACATTTTACTCCATTGGTTTAGGGCAGTGATGATGAACCTATGGCATGGGTGCCAAAGGTGGCACTTGGAGCCCTTTCTGAGGGCACTCGACATTGCCCCTTCATAGCCACCTGTATACAGG
This sequence comes from Phrynocephalus versicolor, assembly GCA_023846285.1. Taxonomy (NCBI): domain Eukaryota; kingdom Metazoa; phylum Chordata; class Lepidosauria; order Squamata; family Agamidae; genus Phrynocephalus; species Phrynocephalus versicolor. The sequence goes on along the minus strand of JAHTLZ010000111.1, from coordinate 18,147,355 downwards.
TTCAATTACTGTATTGGCACTTTGCAAAAAAAAAAAAATAGTGGGTTTTGAATTGCAGTTTGGGCACTCGGTCTCCAAAAGGTTTGCCATCACTGGTTTAAGGCAAACAGGTAAGAACTAGTCCCATAAGCCAAAAAAGTGTGTGGGGGGGGTTCTAAAATCAGGAAAAAATGGGCAATGCAAGTCCATATTACTGAAGAATTGGACACAAATAGATGGTCTGTGGGTTTGAAGTAAATAGGTATGTAGCGTTAAAATAGAGCTGCCTAGATGCCCTAAGCACATCCGATCTCGCCTGATTTCAGAAGCTAAGCAGGGTTGGCCCGGGTTAGTACTTGGATGGGAGACCACCAATGAATACCAGGGGCTGTAGGCGCCTAGAGTAGGAACTGGCAAATCACTCCAGTACTCCTGCCAAGAAAACTCCATGGGCATGGAGTCACGAAGAGTCGGTCATGACTGTAACGACACAACACACACAGAGATGGTATATTATTGGTGCTATCATAGTCCTGGAACTGATAAGCATTCACAGTCTAATATTTGAAACAAGTGGAAGAAGATGTTATTTGCACATCACAGTCACCACCTTCAGTGATGTAGATGGAAAGAGTCATAAATCATAAGTCTGCTGAATGGTGAACAGTCTCATGAGGTTTTATGTACCAATCTGCTATTCCAGGCCCCCTTTCTGTCCTCATATATTGTATATTTTCAGGCCCAGTTCTGTTTGTTTTTTTCAGGCCATATACGTAGTGTACACACATTAACTTGGATCCATATTAAATTAAAATCCCACTGACTTGTTTGGGAATTAAGTGCAACTACAGATTCCTATAGATTTAATCTAGGCTGGTATCCTTCTGAAATTACCACACGTGCTACAGCAACCGTGGAAGCAGGTTTGGCTAATTAGTTATGCTACAGGCACCTCACCAATTAGTCAAACTTTAATGACTGCTGTTGTGTAGACAGTAATTTATAAAAAGATACTGCCTCTAGTGTTTTTACTGTCTCCTTTTAATATGGGGGAGATGTCTGCATGGCACATGTAGCCAAGGTCCCACTTCTAGAAAAGATATACCAAAATAAGGCCAATTAGCTAACTGACTTAGCTTCCTGCACCAGAACGAATGGACAGAAACGCAGAATTCCACCCAAAGTATAGCACCATGAGTTAGCTGTCAGTCTGCAGAATCCAAATCATAGCACGCCACCGCTTATAAAATAAAACAAAGGCAACCACCAAGCAGCCCCACTGCAAAACAAGTGTGGCAACAGTAACCATGTGGCGGCATTAACATCTCAAAAACAAAGGCCAAGATTCAAGCATGGGAGGGAATAATTACTGCGTTGAGCAAAACTAGGGTTCTAGGATTGTATGGTCTCGTTCTTCAAGTGCGTTGAAGTGGTAGATCATCTGACTAAGGGTTCTTGCCTTACAAATAAAGCACACTTCCACAAGCTATCTCGGCTAGAACTCTTAACAGGCTAGGTTTCTGTGTGTGAGAAGGGTTGCTTTTTTTCCTAAGTTGGAAAGATGAAAGCATGTCCCCTCCATCTGCATTTTTAAAAAGATCCTAGTCCCAGGATACCACATCAACCTTCACTGAACTAGGCACCCGGCTGCTTCGCACCTTGGCTATCGTACGGCTCTACAAATGTTCCCTGATTCAACTGGAGATTGCTCTGAGCAACTTCCTCAGATGGGGGAAAGTTTTATGTTACAATCATCACCCTTCTATTAAGTGTCCTTGGCACGCCTCCCTTCCTCCTCAGTCAACCTGGATTTCAGTTCAGAAAGTGCATCCGGTGATTGCCACTAGCCACTTCAGCACAGATTCTTCCTTTTCACTTTCATGAAGCTAAGCCAAGTACCAGTTGGTCCAGAGGTTTTTGAGTGGTAACTGACCGAGAGCCTCAGGCAATGGAGCCATTTGATATGTCCTGGACATATTGATCATGGATGGATAGAGGGCAGGCTCCTCCCGTTCACCACCTCTGTTTGAGCCAGTGGAAATCCTCGGTTTGGGCTTCTGGGACTTGTACAAAGCGTCCCTTGCCACCAACAGCATCAGTTGCACCAATAATGTCCAGTCATGTTTCAGTCAAAAAAAATTGGTAAAGGCACTGAATGGGTGCTGACAGATGGAAGAGAGCCATCCCAAGTTGGGGTGGTCCTATGGGATGGCTGCAATTATAGGACGTGGGACAGACATCAGATGACTTGGTGGAAGCAGGTCACAGTACTTCTGGACAATGGTGCCCATTCACGCCTGATCCTCACTCCACTGTTCTGTGGGGCTCAGACTGTTCTGTTCCCAGAGTCCCTCGGGACTGAGTCCTGCCTTCCACGGCCGGTTGGGGAAAAGAGCTTCCGATGTAGGCTCCATACCCAGCGCTGCAAAAGAAACAAGAATGAATGAACTCCCGTTAAAGGAAACACTCTCAAGATTTGTTAAGCTACCCTCACGATTCTCGTTTTCATGTCTGCATTTTGGACTTATGAATCTGCATGCTACTCGGTCAAATTTAACCCATCTCAAGGGGTAGCCTTCAGCACATACCACTCTGAAACAATAAAAGTTGTCCTCTGTAGTTGGGTTCCCTTTCAAAGTGTTCTACACACTTCATCTGGAATGTCTCCGTAACAGTAATCCTGCAAGACAAGCCAATATTTTTTCCTTTCCCTGATCACAGATGAAGAGCTAAGACAGAGAACTGGTGCTTTGCCTTTGGTCAACAAGCAAGGGAATTTCCATGGTGAGATTTGAATCACTGACCTCCCAGCTTACTCTTGTTTCTCATCCCATTACACCAGGTCTTGTAGGCATTGTGTCAATTCTAAACAAGGGCAATAGTACGGAGAAAACTGGATGGCCAGTAGGAGTGGCCTACAAACAGAAATCGCAAGATGGCAAAACAGAGATTGTTTAACAAAAGCAATTGGACACAGAATCACACACTGAAAGAAAGATCAAGTCAGACTGTTGGACAAAGAGACGTGCCTGGAAATAGCAGACCAAGAGAAAGATACAGAGGAATGCCGTACGCTGTAACTCAGGGGGAAGGGGGACAGGAGGTAGTAGGTAAAGGGAAGGAGGGGGTTGCACAAAGGCAAGGGAAGGTTGGCATGGGCGCTGTACCTGGCCGCCATGGCCTCAGAGTGGGGTCACTGGTTCGCCGGCAACGCCAGAGCTCTGGCAAATAAAGAAAACATGAGAGCCATCAGGGATGGCACGGTGAACCCTGGAGGGAGAGGGTGGACAGGAGGATCAGGTTAACATGCACACAGAAATGCACTCCCATACACTCTGCGTAGCCAAATAAACATAGGATCACCATCACCCTAACCCCAAAAAGGGTCTGCCCTTTTCATAACCAGGTGGCAAAGAAAGACTGGCAGGGATGGGCCACGTCACTCTGAAAAATCTAAGACAATGGTGGAGAAACTGGTTCCGCAACTGATGTCTTTCCATGGGCCATACCTTCCTGGCCTGGAGCTTCTAAGACAATGGCTCCCAAGCCTTGGGCAACCCAAGTGTTCTTGGACTGCAGTTCCCGGAAGCCTTCACCACCTGCTGTAATGGTGGGAGTTTCAGAGAGAGAGAGAGTTGCAGTCTATGAAAACTTGACCCCAGTTTTGTTAACTAGGCAGGGAGTTTCCCTTGTTGCAGGATCGTTCAAATACTCAGCCTTCCCCTCCTCACCTGTACTCGGAAGAGGTACACTCAGGGGTACCATGCAGTGCTAAGAACTGTGTGAACCATGCACACAATAACACACACACACACACAACAGTCATTTAGTAGCAACGTCACTCACCGACTGGTGGTGCCCCAGAGCAGAGCTGCTGCTGCCAGATAAGGATCCCCTTCCTTGGTGAAGTGGTTCTGGGTAGCTCGGGGATGCTCTGCCGGACTCTGAAGTCTCCACTAACAGGGACATAAAAGAAGGCACAGCTGAGCAGAGGCGAGAGAGCAGCCACTCTCTGAGGAGCCTGAAGGAAGGGCCGCGAACTCACCCCGTGGGATGGGCTTGACGTCCAGGTCCCATTCTTCTTCCTCAAAGTGGCCGGGCAGTGACAGGCCAGGAGGGGGTCCAGGACCCAGGCCGAGAGGAGCTAAACGCTGGGACGGGCAGGAGGACATGCTCATGGCGACAGACGGGTGAGCCGCTGAAGCAAGCAGGGCGGGCGGGAGAGAAAGAGAGAAATGTTCAAGGTGTTCCTCAGAGCAGCTTCGTGCTTTTCCAACTCTCCCCCCTCAATGAACTGAAAGGCGCCCTTCTTTCCTAGCTTCCTTAGGCTCATAGAGATGGCAGCAGGAGCTGTAGGGATGAACCCAAAGGGTCTGGTCTGCTTCTTAGGAACACAGACCCTCTCCATGAAGCAAGACCAAGCTCGGTGACAGGAAGCAGAGATACCTCCTTTCGCTTCCCCAAAAGAAACAGACTTTCTTCTCCATATCTGACAAATGGGACAAGCCTAACTAAGGGCACTTTTACACAACCTCTAAAATCCGCTGGCAACTTAAATTCAGACCAGATATTCTGGGATTTATTCCTCTTCCTGTGTTCCCACTCTTCCGCACTCCATTGCTCCTGTCGGCGGTGAGGGGAGGGAGAAAAAAAAGGGAGAAAAAATGCAGGCTCACCTCTGAGGTCAAAGCAGCCCCGTAGGGATTCCTGTCTCTTAAAGGGGTGGCAGGGACAAAAAACAAACAAACAGAAGGCGAGGAGAGTCTGGCGTCCACAACTTTACAATCCGCATCGGAATTTTTTTTACCTCCGGAGACCAGGTACTTCTAAAGTGTGCTGGGGCGTGCTTAGGTGGGTGTGGTCGTACTTTATTTTGTTTAAAGTCCGCAGCTGGTGGGAAAACAATTTAAAGCTCCGCATTTGGGGGCCCTTCGCCTCGGATTTTAGGGGTTGTGTAAAAGCAGCCTAAGATGGGTTTCTGCTCCTTTCACATTCAGAAGCCAAGTGGAAGAGCAGTCAAACGTTATTCCAGCAGTGGTGACAAGGCTGTGCACTGCACCTGAAAGCAGCAGGCCAGCTTGTGATGATGATGATGATGATGATGATGATGACGACGATCATCATCATCATCATCATCATCATGGCCAGTAATTTTAACTGAAAGATAGTATTTTCAACCATGATTAAGCAGCTGTTCCTTCTCTGAAGAGGTGCTCCTACTCTTGGCTCATTTCTTAAATTCTTTCAGTCATATCCAGGGATCATCTGCTGGAATTGGCAGCAGCTCCACGGGACTTCAGGCACAATTCGTTCCCTCACACTGGCTAGACATCCTTAATATTATCTTGAGCTCTCCCATCCAAATAGTAACCAGGTCTGACCTCGCTTAGCATCCTATATCAGACACGGCCTGGTGTGTTGGCGACACGAAGGATTTGCCGCGAGACTTTCTTAAAGTGAGGTACCTGTCCTGCCTCCTCGTGAGTGTTCCTAAGCACCCCTTCTCTCAGACTCTTTCATACCCTGTTTCCACAGCAGCTGGGCTATAACGTTGGTCCACTGATGCTTGACTTCAGCAGAAGGTGCCTGCAACGTGAAGGCCTGCCGGGCTGCTCCCCGTCCGAACCACAGCTCAAAACGTAGTCCGCTAGGCCCCACGCTCTCTGTCAGCCCCATGGAAGCTGTCTGTGTGGGAAAAAAGGGTGTGTGGGGGGGAGGATAATGAAAAATTGGGTACGTATCCCATTTGAGCCATCTGCAGCAGAATACCCTGTTTGAGAAGTCCACTAAGCAAGGGTCAAAGTAGCTAGTCCTCTTGCAAAGGGAAGTAAGAAGAGGGTTTTCAAATACAGTCGTTTGAGGCAATGTAAAAATTTGGCATCGTCTCCCTTCTAGCGTCCTACTTTTCTTTCTTGTGTTTGATCAGCTGGTAGTGAAATGAGCAATCCCCCATTCCCTCCATTTTGCATTTGACTTTCTAATGTGCAACACTGCCTTTCCTGAATTTAATTTATCTTTACAGCTCAACTAGTCCACTACATTGCTGTTCTCTCTGTTATTGTAGAATCACCCTGTTCTCTGTCAGTTCTTCCAAATTCTGTGTCAAATGAAGATTGATTGAATGATTGATTGAATGAATAAATAAATAAATAAATAAGTCATGGTGTTCCACCAACAAATTACAATAGGAAGGATGGGAGCATGATCCAGTTGCCTGTAACAACCCCATCCATTGAAGTCAGAGAACCTCCAGACTGCATGTTAGTTGACTCTTAAGATAATATTATCTGGTCACCTGGCATTACCTGGAAGGCCTGTTTGCAGATGTAGCCACCTTCCGTTCCCTTACACTTGGTGAAAAGAAGCAGTTGTTCAAAGAGGAAGATGTGCCGCTGGCACTTACGGCGCCCACATACCAACGTGAGTTCACCACGCTGCAAGAGAGGCCCTTGTTCTGACAATTTCATCTGCAACGGAGGTAAAGGAGCACTGTTCAGAACTGCGAGGCTGAGACGCTCCCTGACCATCATCCCCAGTTCCATCAGAAGGGGTAAAAGCAGCACTGCACAAAGGCCCCACCATAACAGCACCACCTGGCACCCTAAGAACATAAGAAGAGCCAGGCTGGATCAGGCCAAAGGCCCATCTAATCCAGCTTCCTGTATCTCACAGTGGCCCACCAGATGTGTCTTGGGAGCGCACAAGACTAGATATCTGTCTCCTGATACCATTCCCCTGCATCTGGTCCTTGAAGTACCCCGGTTTTAAGCCTGGAGATGATATATCTCCGTCATGGTTTGTAACCTGTGATGGACTTTTCCTCCAGGAATCTGTCCAACCCCTTTTGAAGGCATCCAGGCCAGGTGACATGACCACATCCTGTGGCAGGGAGTTCCACAGACTAACAACCCTGACAAGCACCAAGGACAACTGGGCGGGGCCCCGGACCAGGTGACGCGGCAGCAAGCAGGGCAAGCCGAAAGAAGGCGCAGGAGTGCCCATGTGCTCACCTCACAGCCCCGGATCTGCTCCGTGGCGAGCAGGTCCCGGCCTCGCTGCTCCAGGCTCTCCAGCAGCTGCTGGGCCTCCTGGAGGGCTTGGCGGTCAGGGCCACGCTCCAGCTCACATTCGCGCAGCAGCTCGCTCAGGAAGCGCCGGTACCGCTCCAGTTGGTCCAGAGGGGCACGCAGAGCGCACGCAACGGGCCCGTCGTCACGCAGCTCCGGGGGCCCCTTCTGCAGGAAAAGAGGGGCCAAAGAAAGAACCGAGTTTGCGGCAGATCAGGAGCAAACCTCAAGAAAACAGGTCTTCAGTCTCTTGTTCCTTCACCTGCCGGAAAGGGAACCCCAACATCCAAAGAGAAAATGAAGATGTAACAGGACAGGGGTGGCCAGAGGTGTCCTGTCACACAGAATCATAAAATAATTGAATTGCAAGGGCCCTATCAAGCCATCAATTCCAGCCTCCTGTTCAAAGCACAAAGCCAAATCAAAGCAGATCTGACAGACCGTTGTCCCATTTTCTCTCCAGTGCTTACAGAACTGGAAGAGTCACCACCTCCAAGGAAATGGGCTCCATTAACATACTGCTCTAACAGTAAAGAAGTTTTTCCTGATAAGCAGCCCAGATCGGGCTTTCTGTCTTGGGTGATCAAGGGGGCTGGAAACCAAACTCTATTAGGAAAGACTGAAAGAACGAAGCATGTTTAGCTTAGAGAAAAGAAGTATGGAATGGGGGGGGCAATATGATAGCACTTTTCAAATATTTGAATAGCTGTCATACAGAGAATAGGCAGGATTCTGTTCTTGATCATCCTGTAGTGCAGGAACTGTAATGATGGGCTCAAGTTAAGAGAACCCAGCTTTTGGCTGAATATCAGGGAAAACTTCGTTAGAGTAGTATGGCAGTGGAACTCATAACCTCAAGAGGCGGCAAGTGCTCTAGCCACTGGAGGCATTAAAGAGAAATTTGGACAACCAAAAGCAAAGCTAAAAAGCAAAGTGTTTTGCTTACATGCTGCCCCATAGCGTTTCAAGCACCCTCTGAGCAGTTTACAATTTAATTATGCAGGCTACATATTGCTGCCACCCCCAAGCAAGCTGGGTACTCATTTTACCGACCTCGGAAAGATAGAAGGCGGAGTCAACCATGAGCCAGCTAACCTGGGACTGAACCTATGGTCGTGAGCACAGTTTTAGCTGCAGTACAAGCATTTAACCACTGCAGCACAAGGCAGATATACTTAGATTTGTATCCCTGCGTGGAACAATGGGGTTGATCTTGATGGCGTTGTAGGCTCCTTTCAAATTCACTATTCTACGATGAAGTACAGATCCTGTCCCTCCTCTGAAAAGTATCCCCTGCATCTTTGCACATAGGATAGGAAACAAGGCACCAATTTGCTTCTCTCCTCCAGCAGCACCCACCAGGCTCAGCCTAAAGCACGTGGGTCCTCCTGGCAGTGTGGGTTTGCTATCTGCAACCCTTAGCTCACAGTTGCCTGAAGCCCCCACCCCCCAAGGTAGTGTGGGCCCTGGCCGTGGGCTTCTCGAGGGTGGCCTCCAAGTACTACCCATCAAAACGCCCCTGTGTTCTCGCTACCCCTTCTTAACATTTGCTTCCTGGTAAGGAAAAGAAGAGAAGGGGGCCGAGCTTAAAAGAATCCCTTTTTGGGACTACATTTTTCACAGCCTCCCCCAGCCAGCCAGCCAGGCCAGGGGTTAAAAACTGAAGTCACAAATCAGAAACGTAATTGGATCTCCCATATTTGAGGCACAGCGATTGCAAGATTAAAAAAGCCTTTATCTGGAAACCACCACACAGAAGATTCCAAAAGGCACCACAGAGACAGCTGGCTCTTTGTAGAGTTGGCTCATCATGGCTGAGCAGACTCCAGCTGAACACTTTGCATCCGGGGTGGTGGCGGCCATTCTCTCTGCCACTCCTCCGCACCGAAGAAGCATTCCAACTCCAAACGGGGGTGAAAGGAATCCATTATGTGGCAAAGGCATCCCTTTAATCCGGCGGCCCCGGCTATCTATCAATTTTCGCCCACGACAAAGGTCAGCGTCGGATTCCACCCTCCTCCCCCACATCCTGTGCAGCCAACACAACCCCTACCTTGCTGGCTGTTCGAAGGGAAGTCAGCGCAGCCTGGAACTTGTGGTGGTCTTTGACGTAGGTGGCGTAAAGTTGAAGCTTCTCTCCCTAAAGGCAGGAGAGGAAAAAAGATACAGGTTCTCTTATTCCTCTGATCATGGGAGAAAGCAAGTTATTGAGCCTAGGCGGGAAAGATCCATCCTCCCCCCCAACCCTTTCCAACTTTCCCCACTTAAATGGACAAAGTACAACAGCAGCAACAACAAACACCCCTATTTTGTGTGCCTACCATCACACTGCCATCTTTCGTACCCCCTAGTTCAGGCATGTCCAAACTTTGGCCCTCCTGATGTTTTGGGCCACAACTCCCAGAATTCCAAGCCTGTATTTCCAATGGCAAAGGACTGTGGGAGTTGTGGTCCAAAACATCTGGAGGGCTGAACTTTGGACATGCCTGCCCTAGCTGCACTGTTTAAACTGCAACCCTGACCTGCTAAGCAAGCAAGTCAACAGTCCTTTAAAAATGATATCCAGGAGTAGGCAGTGTCTGACCTCCAAGAAGCTGCTGTACTGCAGCTCCCTTTAATTCTAACCAGCAGAGCCAGTGGTGAGAGCTAGAATAATATGTGCCTTTGACTGGGGAAGATGAATAGAGATTGAGGCAATTTTTTTTAAAATTGTGATTCATTCTGATTCATGATTTGTCAAGCTCAAAAAAAATCACCCAAAATGAATTTACAATGTGTTTTTTTCCTGACAAATCGTTTTGTAAATTCATTTTTTAATTTAAAACCCTATAAAGTAGCCTCCAAGGCACCCACAGGCATCAGCTTTTCAGGGAAGCTTTCCATGACTCTTTACTATAAGCTCAGAAGATCAACACAGATTGGGTTTCAGACATCTGAATTCTATACCTACAGATCTGGCCTTCCTAGCAAAGTGCCTTTTAGCAAGTGTCTTGGGAGTAACTCAATTTTCACCAAAATTAGAGGGATTATAAAGAATTGGGGGGAAACTCCCTGCAAATTTGGTGTCTCTAGGTGTTTTGGGGTCCCATGAATTGACTTATTAAAACTCCATAAAAACATCCTTTTGTATTTGTTTAGGTTATCAATTTGTTTGAATATGAATAGATGAATTGGTGATTTTTGAACTATTTTTTGCAATTCATTTCTTAATTCGTACCCATCTTTAGCAGGGACCGTTCTTGTCTTGCTTTGGCTTCCCTTGGGTATCTGGGCAGGCCACTGTGTGAACAGAATGCTGCACTAGATTACCCTTTGGTCTGATCCAGCATGACACTAACAACGGCAGTCATAGAATCTTTGCTAGGCTCAAAGTAACACGTACTTACCTTGCAAAAAGATGCAAGCACTTTCATGCATTTATTTCTAAACAGAGATCAAATGTGCATACTATCTGCTTGGAAGCCACACCCCCTTCCTTGAAAACCTGTCATTGCCGGGTACAAAAGGTACCATTATAATTAATTAGCGTTTGGCAAAAATGTGTGATTCCACGCATGCTCTGTGACATTCTCTTCTGTCTCGTCACATCGTTCAGCGCACAATCTTTGTGAATGGATGCCAGGAGAAAGGACACTCACGTGTCGCAGGAAACAGCCTCCAACACAAGACGGGTGGTTCGTGCATCCCTCCAACTCGCTCAGGAGACAGCCGTTGTGGAACGCCAGCAACTGTTCCCGGGTGGTCCGGAGGGCACTGCCCAGGCACCTCAGCTCGGCTGGCCAGGCTTGCCCGCCAGGTTCCTGGGACAGAGAAATGGGCTGGGACAGGCTGCCCACATACTCCCGTTCACACTCCAACAGCTCAGCCAGAAGTTGCTGTTGGACCCTATGGAGGAGGGAGAAGGAGGGAGGAGGAACAGTCATACATGGAACCGTTCAGCCTCGCCTAAAAAAACAGAAGTGGGTGAGCCTGAGCGATTCAAAGAACAACTGTGGGTACAATCCCGGGAGCAACAGAGCGCTAGCTAGCAAATTAGCTTAGGGGCAGATTTTGAATATCACACAGAATGGCCCAGCGAGACACAGACGGGTGGGGTCTGCGAGGCACAGCTGGGGAGTCTACTTATGACTCACTCAAAAGGAGGACAAAAGCAGACACCAATTTGCCCAAAACTCGGCATGCTAATTTGTATGCACACGAGAAAAACTAAAAATGGTACAGCATTTCCAATTTAAAAATAGTTTCACTGGAAGCCGCTGCAGTGGGGAAGGCGGTGACCAAAAGCCTCCTCCTGTGTGCTTGCCGAGTCTGCTGCCCAGATGCTGCTAACTGTGGATGGGTGGCTTCAGGGTCTCTGGATTCATTCCTGATGCTACTTGATGATTTAATCAGAACCTGCCTCGATGGTGCTTTAAATGGAGCCCTTCAAAAAGCAGTTGGATTGAATTATGTTTTGTTATGTGTTTTTATGTTGTGTTTTTTTACCCTACTGTGTGTGTGTGTGTGTGCGTGCGCACACACACACACACACACACACACACAGAGTGGACCCTCTTATAACAAACGGTTTGTATAACATAAAATCTGTACAACATAAAACATTCTGGAGATGGGGGAAATGTGCTTAACAGAACTGCCTATGGGGCGAATCCATACAACATAAAAATGGTCACGATTAGGGATTACTCCGTTTTCCATGCATTCCAATGGGAAATTTGTATAAAGGAAGATTTGCTTAACAAAATTTCATTTGGAACGAATTAATTCCTTTATACAAGGTACCACTGTAGTTTATGTTGAAACTATTGTAAACCACCCAGAATGGCACTTGTGTCAGATGAGTGTTATATAAATAAAATAAAATAAAATAAAATAAAAAGTGCCCCCTTACAAGTGGATTTCAGCACATCAGCAAACCCTGATTCAGACTCCGCTAAAAAAGGACACCGCATGATTGCTGAGCACTTCCATCTCTCCTAAGGAAGCTGGTGTGTTGGAACCATTTGGCAATCAAGCCCTGCATTTTGGAGTGAAAAGAAGCATATCCTCTCTGGGTCTGCTTGAAGCAATTCCAAAATAGCTGGGCTCCTCTAGATCTCATGCAAGCATGAAGCATTCTGCTGCCACCTTGAATAACAACACAGGCATGAATATTTGAGGCCAGGCTCCCCCGGATATCCACCCCAAGTGAGACCCAAGCGTCCTCCATGGGAAGTGGGGCCTTCTCAGTGGTAACACCGAAGTTGCGGAATCAGCTCTGGGAGGAACTATGCCTGATCCCCTCTCTGTGCTCATTTAGCTTAGAACAGTACTCTTCAGGGAATCTTTTTAAATCTGTCCATGGCTGAGCACCCCCGCCTCCCAGTCTGCTTTATTGTAAACATTTGCTGGTGTCATTGCTTTTATGCTTACAATCTGTCACTGCTGTTTGCATTACATTGTAGTGTTTGATGTTACTTAGAGCCTTTTCACACGACCCCTAAGATCCGCTGGCCACTTAAATTCGGACCAGAGATCTTAGGGGCTTGTCGCTCTTCCTGTGTCCCCACCCCTCTGCACTTCCTTGCTCCTGTCTGCGTGAGGGGAAGGAGAAAAAACAGGAAGAAAAGAGACGTGGCTCAACTCCGTTCTGCCTCTCGCTCTTGCCGCGGCAACATTCCAGTCTCTTAAGTAGCTCTTAAAGGGGCGGGAGCCAAAACAACAACAAACAGAAGCGAGGAGAGCCCCGCACTCACTATCGTTACACCGCATCAAGGAATTTTCACCTCCAGAGAGCAAGTACTTGAAAGGTGCGCTGGAACGCGCTAAAGTGGGCGTGGTCGCACTTAATTTCCTGTAAACTCCGGAGCTGATGGGGAAACATTTTTAAGCTCCGGAGCTGGGAGCCATTTGCCCTGGAGTTTAGGGGTTGTGTATAAACACCCTTAGTTTGGTTCTAATGGCCTATAAACTGCCCATAATAGTGCCTTGGCAATAATGGGGTGGTATAAGGAAGGAAGGAAGGAAGGGAAGGAAAGGAAAGGAAAGGAAGGAAGGATGGACGGACAGATGGAGGATGGACGGGCGGCAGGGTGGCAACCCATTCCCTCCTGGTCCCTTTATCCTTCCCGGCTACTCACCCAAGGCAGCGCCTCCTTTCCATGCGGGGTGTGGCCCCCCATGGAGCTTCTGCAACGTGAGTCCCGCTGCGGCCCAACAGCACGTGCTCACGGGGGGAGCAGCTCCTGTCTGCCAGTTCCCGGCTGCTCACCTCCAGGCCACGGATGTGCACGCTGGGGCGGCCCGGGTCGCTCGAGGCTCGCAAGGCCACGCGGGAGGTTGGGGAGAAAGGCGTCTTGGGGCTGCCCTGCCTCTTCTTGTGGCCCTCCACGGCAGCGTGGCTTCGAGTGGGGGAGCAGCAAGGAGAGGCCTTGGGGCTGGAGAGCGGCTGGAAGAGGGAGGTCAGGCTGCAAGAGGAGCCAAACCTGGCGCTCAGGCCCCAGCCGTGCTTCGGGGAGGAGGAGGAGGAGGAGGCGCTGATGCTGCAGGCCCGAGGCCGTGGGGCGCAGGCAGCTTCCGGGGAAGCCTGCAGCTTTCCTTGGGATTTGGGGCTCTGCAATGGTGTCCTCTCCAGAGATGCCCCTTCGGCCAGGCCCTCCGTTGGTCGCCTTCCTTTGCGCTTCTCTTCCGCGCCGTCGCAGGCCGATCCAAAGCATGCCCGTTCTTCCAGAGTTTGTGGCTGAATCTATAGGACAGGCAGGTAAGAAGGTAAAAAGAAACAAGGTAGAAGTGACGGCATTTGCCTGTCCCAGAAAAATGAGCTCCAGTGGGCCTCCCTGCTTCTTACAGGCCATTTCGCCATTCTAGTAGGGCAGAAGGAGGTGCTGAGTTAGGCTTCTAGGCTCCGTGTTCAGTGCAGTGAGCTGAGGATGGGTTTGCATGGTGGATGAACTGCCTTGAACCTTTTCCAAAGCTGTAGAAGTCGCCTGGGCGCTAATGGACTTCCATGGGTTACTTGTGTGTGTGTTGTGTCGTTACAGTCGTGACCGACCCTTCGTGACCCCATGTCCATGGAGTTTTCTTGGCAGGAGTACTGGAGTGGCTTGCCAGTTCCTACTCCAGGCACCTACAGCACCTGGTATTCCCTGGTGGTCACCCATCCAAGTACTAACCAGGGCCGACCCTGCTTAGCTTCCAAAATCAGGCGAGATCGGATGTGCTTAGGGCATCTAGGCAGCGGGATGGGTTACTTATTCTGCTCCTATTTTATGCCACTTTTTTCTGGGCAGAAATGAGTGCATGAAGGCAGCCTCATCCATGATTATAACCTTTCAGGGTCCTCCCCCCCCCCAGTTTCTGTCCAAAATGGGATAAATTCAACAGGTGGAGATGCTAACTTCAAATCTCCCTTGTATATAGCCCATCAAGGTTCACTCTGGATTTTTCTTTGCACTCAATCCACTTGGCAAACCACATTCTCATTTGCCAAATGAAACTCAGCCCTTAACCTCTGTTTTGAGAACAACAGCTAAAATCCAAATTGTAACCGCCAATTAAAAATAAAAATAAAAATAGAATACTTTGCTAACAATGATCACAGGAGTTCAACTTCTGCTATTCTCTAATACATTTCATTAAGTATTCCTAACCTCCTCTTACACTTTCTGGATCATGATCTGTTTTTCTACAAACTACCAGCATCTGCCTCCAGGCAGCTGCTTCGGACACTACTTCTACATTTAATACAATACCACTTCATCTCCAGCTAAAGGAAAGGGGAAAAACTAGGCCTTGGGTGATGCTAGTCAATGCAACCCGATCCAAGCCCTTCTCAGCAACAAAATAAAAATAAAAATAATAATCTCAGAAACAATAAAAATAAAATAAAATAAAAATAAGAATCCATAAGCCCTCGATCATCATGGATTCTTGGTGCCTAGCACTTCTCCCTCATGTCCCATGCAGAATATTTGTCATAGTTTCCCCAGCTTCATAGTGCAGATCCTGGCCAGCTTCAGAGACAAGGCCTCAATGCTAATTTTGCTCAACTTTCCTATGGTTTAAAAAATAAATTAAAAAGATTCACCAGTCCTAATCTTCCTCTACTAAAAGAAAGAGAACAGAAGAGGGACAGGGACTCAAGACATGGGACTCTCTGTCAAGTCAGAGGTAAGTCATACCATGAAGGACTTGACTTGGGGTGTGTTGGTTTGCTTTCAAAGACTCGGACACAACCTGTAACTCGGAACCCAGCCAGCCACCCTTTTTTCTTGTGTGTGTGTGTGTGGGGGGGGAAGCTGAATAGGGACCCGGACCGGGGGCTTGGGAGTTGGTACCAAGGACTCGGAATTGGGACATGGTGCCAAAGACACAGCCTAAGGACTTGAGAACCCAAACACCTGACAACATTCCTGGATCAGAACACTCAGGCATTGTAGCAATCACCTGCATGTTTTCCCGCTCCTGCTGTAACACTTCTAGCCGGCGGTTGCTGAGCTGGACCAGGCCATGAAGTGCCTCATCCACCTCTTGGTAGAGCCTGGTGGCAGCCACAGCCTCCATGCTGTTGAGACAAAAGGTTTAAAAAAAGCCAAATAATGGTTACTGGGATGGTGGGGGCAAGCTCTGCTCTGCATAAACTGTGAAACGGGACAATACTCATGGGGTGAGCTTAGCATAGGCTGGGGGGAAGGGGGCTAGTTCAATTTAAGAACCTTTGGAACAACTGTAAGTAACAAAATTAGCTTACATACATAGCTGTCTTATGAAAAAGATACATGGAAAAGGAATTTCTCTGCTCTGAGATGGGTTGTTTCTGAGGGGAGGGGTTAAAGCCATTTGGGACTATTTATTTATTTATTCATTCATTTATTTATTTTTATACCTCCCATCTTCCAAAGGAACTCTGGGTGGTTTACAGCAATCATAATACAACAACAATAACAAAAATCAAAATGAGAAAATAACGTAATCAGCAAAGATGGCGGCTAATATTTCACAGGAAAAAAACACACTAATGCTCACCAAATACCTCTCTAAAAAGCAAGGTCAAGAGCTTTTTTGAAGGCCAGGAGGGACTCTGCTAGGTGTAGTTCACTTGGCAGATGGTTCCAAAGTGAGGGGTCAGGCACAGAGAAGGCCCGGTTTCAGGTTACCGATTCCCTAGCCTCCCTGGGGGTGGCCACCCAAAGTGAGTGAATTTTTTCCTTTTAAAAATGATTAATGTGAAAAAAGTAAAAAGCATCACATTATCAGCTTTCTATTCTTTAAGTAATGGAAATGCATTGTTTTCAAAGAAATTAACATAGTAATAACTTGCTTTCAAAAAATAATGTTTTGAGTTCTGGCCTGAGGAGGCAAAATTTGGATACCGTAAAAGCACAACAAATGGTTGTTATCACTGCACTATTTTTTAATATTTTTTTTATTTAAAACATATCCAAATTACATAAAAAAACCAAACATCAAACATCACTGCACTATTGGCATATGCTGGCAACTCATTTCCTGCTTACAGTGACCTCTATGAGCTGTGGCGTAGTAGCAGACTGATAAACTAGGACTAAAGGGACCTGGGTTTGAGTCCTTGTTTGTACACAGATATTCTGGGGATGGTTGCGGGCAGTGGTAAAACAATTTCTTAAATATCCAATGTATGTTGATCGCCCTATTAGAGTTGCCATAAGTCAATTCGGACTTGATAGCACATAACATGGATTGGTTCCCTTCAAGTGCCTTGCCCAGCTCTTGCGAAGTCAAGGCTATAAATTCCTTGATGGGAGTCAACCCATCTCTTATTTATTTGGTCTCCCCCGTTTCCTGTTGCCTTCTGCTTTTCCTTCATCGTGTAGGACAGAATGTTTATTGCCACAAAGAAGATCTTTCTGCTTCAGGTGCTGAAACCACGTGATTAACCTAGGTCAGTGGTGGCAAACCTTTGGCACTCCAGATGTTTTGGACCACAACTCCCAGAATTCCAAGCCTGTATTGCCAATGACAAAGGACTGTGGGAGTTGTGGTCCAAAACATCTGGAGGGCCGAAGGTTCGCCACCACAGCACTAGATTATGATGCCCCTCAAATTTGGCACACGAGAAAGATATTGATTACTCTGCCTCAGGCAGCAAAATGTCTCGAGCAGGCCTGATCATCACTAGAACGCGATACAAATGTGCAGATGATGTAACAGAGCAATGCTCAAGTCTGTGTTATATTAAACAAAACCAAGAACAAGGGCTGGCCTCCCACCCTTCCACATTCTTTTGCTGGCCAATAGAAGCGATCCAGAGCGTCTTCCTCTGAAACGCTGAAGAATTTTGGAAAAGGGGGCAAAGGGAATTTGGGACTACTGCCGGGCTCCAAGCCCAGTCCTCACCTGCAGGGCCCCAGAGGGGGCAGCCGGGCTAGCAAAGCCCCTCCACGCCGCTGGAGCTCCAGGAGGCGGGGCTGAGAGAGCAGCTTCCGCATCGTTTCCTGGTGCAAGGTGATCTGTGCTGACACCTCCTGGGGTAAATGAAAAACCACTGATGAGGGCAGAGCAGAGCAGATGTAGGGGGGAAGTTTAAGAATGAGGTAGCCAGCGACTAACCCCAGGAATAGGGAAAGAGGTGTGGCCATCAGAAGCTAGGCTTTCTGGACTAGGACTCCCAGAACCTTTCAGCTTGTAGGGACAGCAGCCAAGAGCAGTCTGAAAAGGTAATGGATGGCCAAAAAACTGCAATTTCCCCCCTAAGCTCTGCACAGCAAATGCTGACTTGACAGCAGATAGCTGCCCATGTTTTCCAAAAGCAGCAGAGCCCTGGCACTAATCCCGGATTCGGAGAGGAACAAATGCTGTGCTTCAGAAGCAGAAGCAAACAGGCCAAGAGCCGCACAGTAACCAGCATTTTGCAAAAGGCAAACTGAATTCTATAACAGCCATACATTATGCAAATTACCATATACGGTTAAATGCATCTGCCCCTTTGCATAAGTAACTCTGGTTTCGCTAGTCATGGGAAAGGGAAAGAGCTATGCAAGGCAATAATAGCGCACACTGGTTGACCCTTGCAAATTGGCATTAAATGCCTCATTTTTTTTACCAAAAAAAACCCAAAAACCCTGAAGTCCTGTTTCTCACTCTCAACCTAGGCTTTAGGCTGTATCATTTCTGATTGTAGAAGCAAAGCCACACAATTGGAAGCTGTCTCTCTAGACAGATAACCAACCCCCCCATACAATAAATCTGGTATTTCAGAGCTCGCCTCTGACATTCTTGTTATCTGAATGAAAGGCTTTTTCTGCATTGGGAACATTACAGTGCACGAACCTTCACACACTGTCTGATGTGTATACCCAGATACTGATTCAGCACTTCAGTGAGATTTATTGCAGGTCTGAATCTTGCTGCTATATATTGACAAGATATCCAAGGGGGTAACAATTGACTACCCAGGTACAGTGGATAACAAACGATTTGTATAACATAAAATCTGTACAACATAAAAAAAATTCCATAGACAGGGGAAATTTGCTTAACAGAATGACCTATGGGGCGAATCCGTACAACATAAAAATGATCGTGATTAGGGATTACTCTGTTTTCAATGCATTCCTATGGGACATTTGTATAAAGGAAAATTTGCTTAACAGAATTTCATTTGGACTAAATTAATTCCTTTATACAAGGTACCACTGTATTTAACTCTTGTATGTACACAAATAGGACCTTTGAATATAATTGGGAAACTGATTCTAAACTCCTTGGAGATGCACAGGATAACTCCACACCTCCAGCATGCAGTCTCTATTTGTCCGGCTTGTTTGCTCTCTCTTCTTTTCCTCATTGTTTTTCTTTGTTTCCAAACTTTTGATGGCCAAGTAAAGCTACTACCCAACTCTGCTTTTTGGTTTTTCCAGTGGACCAATTGTTGAACTTCTTTTCTTATTATTCACAGAACAATTATCCATGACCGGTCCACATACATGCACGCCTTGAGAGAAAAGCAGATGCAGGTCTGTAGCTCAAGGGAATTGATCGTTGCCTTGCGCTGACGTACTAGGACTGAATGTTGGATGTTTTTCTGGTCGAATAGCAGATAGCACAGGGCTATAGCAGGTGCAAGGCAGAAGTGAGGAGGATGTCTATCTGCAGAGTTAAACAACACACCCTCACAGTCTCTCAAGGGATGGCGCACAGATTTACCTCCTGACTCGCTGCAGTTCCCACGTCCTTGAGGTGGGCACTAGCCTCGTGGACAGCCTGCAAGACACTACAACAGAGCGCCTGTAGTTGTTCAAGAGCCTGTGCACAGAGGGAAGGAGAGAAAGAGATAAGTATCCACACAAGTCAAGGGTGCCTAGAACATCCTTGCAACCAAGCCCTATGAGGGCTTTGATTGCAAGCCAAGCCCTAGGACCAAAGACTGACAGAATTGGACATGTTCAGCCTTGAGAAAAAAAAAAGACTGAGGGAAGATATAATAGCACTTTTCAAAAACTTGAAAGTTAAAGGAGGAGTGGGATCTGCTGTTGATCATTCCGGAGTACAGGACACAGAATAACGGGCTCAAGCTACCGGAAGCCAGATGTAGGCTGAATATCAGGGGAAACTTCTCAACGAACAGTACGACAATGGAACCAATTCCCTTGGGAGGTGGTGAGCTCTCCCATGCAGGAAGCATTTTCAATAAAATAACTGGACAATCCTCTGCTTTGATTTGAATTTCTGCACTGAGCATGGGTTGGGCTCCAAAGTCTTATAGACCCCATAAAATTCAATAATTTTATGATTCTATGATTCCCCCCCCCCGCCTGTAGAAAGCAACGGGAGATTGTTCCATCTCTACTTCATATATACAAGCTAAGTGGTAATTTAATCTTCACTACTAACAATGGAATACAGTGGTATCCCAACTTAAGAGCAGCTCGACTTAAGAGCAATTCGACTTAAGAGCGGAAAACTGTTGGCGTTTTAACTGCCGTCTTACAAATTTTAGATATGGTCTGCTCAACTTACGAATATTTTTTATTTTTTAACTTATGTTTTCAATTTTTTTAGATAGGTACTCCCACTTAAGAGTAGTTCAACTTAAGAGCATGCATTCGTAACGGATTAAATTCATAAGTTGAGGTACCACTATAATGTCCTGGGACAGCCTTGAGTCCACAGAGATGTTTAGGGGCCTAAGGCAAGTTATGGGGCAGACACGCAAGGTCCCCACATAAATTGTTGGCAGTTATAGTTATCAGGGTGTGGAGGTCAAAGGGGCCTGGCCAATGTGGCAGTTCACATTAAGATGAAGAAAAATATACGGAAAACTGCAGATCATGTCTGACCCATGTATAGGGATAGTAGTGTCAGTATGTGCAAGTTAGAACTTTTCACAAGGCACCTCAGGATCATGCCTTGCACACATTGCCTTGGTCTCCAACACAGGAGAGTGCAAAATTCACGAGACTAGCTGCCACCATTGCTTCTCCAGGATCCACTATCAGCTACAACAACTGCTCTTCTCTTTCTCTAATGATAAGGCCAGCTTTGCCAGGCATACAAAGCACGAAGAACTGACTCATACCAGGAAAACACACAGTGACCTGCTAATAGCAGTTCTATAATTATACCAGCTTGTGGCCCTGTGTGAAACTGAAGTAACACAGGGTCCAGGTGCAGCTGAGGTGGAGTGGGCAGTTTTTGGAAATATCAAGGACAATCAGAAAGGCTGAAGAGGAAACAATGGTTGTGGACAATGAGCAAACACATCAAAATATATGTACTTAACAGGAACTCTGTGGAGCAAGCAAAGTTTCATAAGACTGCTATCCTGTCTCACCTGATGCTCCGCAACCCATTTCAGTGGCGAGTAGGATAGGGTTCCACCGAGTGCTGGACTCAACTGGTCTAAGGCCACATAATGTGGCAGTTCAGTGAGACTTAGAAGGTGCACCTCCTGCAGGTTGAGGAGACACAAAATGTTCCCACATCCAACTTCACAGCAATGCCTCACTCACACTCCTTCACTACCCACTGCCTTTTCCTGTTTCAAAAATGAACAAGGCTCAAGGCAAAGTTAGACCCAGACTAAATCTGAGAGGTTTCTTAAGTATTGGTTGATAATTCTCTGAAACATATACACACAGACCTTAAAGCAGCTTTGTGCCCATCTATACTCTGGAGCAGTGGTTCCCAACCCAGGTGTTCCTGGACTGGAATTCCCAGAGGCCTTCACCACCAGCTGTGTAGGCTGGGGTTTCTAGAAGTTTCCGTCCAAGAGCAGCTGGTTGGGAACCACTTACCTTAAAGAGCATTTTCCCCCAATTTACTTGATAAGTTATTATTTTATCTCTTCACAACTTCCCCTAGGCAATATCTCATGTGTTAGCTATTTAAATCTCGTTCAGAGTTACAGTATGTATCTACTTGTGTGTGTGTGTGTGTCTGTGCGTGCGTGCGTGCGTGCGTGTGTGTGCGTGTGCGTGTGTGTGTTTTGTGTCGTTACAGTTGTGACCAACTCTTCGTGACCCCATATCTATGGAGTTTTCTTGGCAGGAATACTGAACATTTAAACATAACATTTCTTCCAAGAAGGTCAAGGAAACACACATCGTTCTCCCTTCTCCAGCTCTCAGCCTACTTGATTTTCGCAGTAACCCAGTGATAGAGGTTAGGCAGAGACAGGAAGTAGTCCAAAAGGTTCATTAATTGCTTTGGGATTTGAACACTGCCCTACTGAGTCCTAGCTTGACACTAGACTGACTCTACCTAGATAACTCTGGAAATCATAATGTACAGTCTATAATAATAATAATAATAATAATAATAATAATAATAATAATAATAAT
>JAHTLZ010000111.1:18093409-18125501 GCA_023846285.1 Phrynocephalus versicolor | reverse complement strand
AATAATAATAATAATAATAATAATAATAATAATAATAATAATAATAAAACCCCAAAAGGCAGTCAATTAAAATTACAAAAACATTATATACACATATATAGTAATGTGTGTGTTCTATCTCTCTCTCTTTCTATCTTTCTATCTATTTATCTATGTATCTATCTCAGATGCAAGTTTTAACCGAAAACCTAAGTATCTCTTACATATTGGCACATCATGTAATGCTCTCCCTAATATTGTTGCTTTTTGTAGCTCTGATTATGTGAGATATGGGATCTGCAGCTGCTCACAGTACTGTGTGAAATGTCTTGATACTGTTCCCTAAGCCCAGATGACTATGGGCACCACTGAAGTGCGCATCATCATCATCATCATCATCATCATCATCATCATCATCATCATCATCATCATCATCATCATCATCAACAACAACAACAACAACAACAACCACTCATAAAATTTCACTGTGGTTTGAGCAGTCCAACACTGCTTGACATATTTTTATGGGATGGAAAGCTCGGAATAAATAAATGGCAAGCCCTGGGGAGTCAGGGAGCCATATCCAAAAATGCCCAGGAAGGCGCAAATCTACTTGAAATTTGTCTACAGGGAGAGGGATCCCAATGGATTTTTTCCACTTTTTTCTCTCCTTCCCTCACCACTGTTTCATCTCTCCCACCCTCCCTACCAAGCTCTCCTAACAAGGATCCCCACCCCCCAATGCAGCCCCCAGATAGGATGACTTACCACCGCAGGTTCCAAAACCAGCTCCTCTTCATGGGGTACAAAGCGATCATCCGGCGGGAGGACCACCAGCAGCTGACTGATGGCGGGGGCACACATCTCCTAAAGAGAGAAAGGGCTTTTTCTTTATGAAGGCTTGTGTTTGCAAGGAAAGGGAGGAAAGGGAGGAAAGAGACACAGGGTCAAGGAGGAGGCGGAGAGGACTGGGAGGGTAAACAGAGCACCGCCACAGGGTTCTTTGGGATGAAACACACATGGATGTTCAGTAACAGCTCTGGGGCTGCCTAATCTGCCAATCTTTGATGAGCAGTAAAAGCCTCAGACTCATCATCTGCTAAAAAACGGGGGAAATAGAAAAGTAAAGAAGATACAGCAATGTTTTAGTAGCAGTTGCAGAAGAATTTACAGGGCACTTTCAACTGATCAGAAACATATTACTACTTATTTCTTTTAGTTTATATTTTATTTTAGAGTATTTTTACCTCGGCTTAAAAGTACTTCTCACCTCCCCATATTTCCTGCTTCCAAGACCATTTGGTAGTGGGGCGGCTAAAGAAAATTCTAAATAAATAAATAAAATTCAAGAACTGACTTGCTACTTGCTACCTAACATAGCCCACTCCTTAACAGCTCCCACTGTAACAATATAATCAATGCTCTTCACTTCACCTGTCAGTGGTGTTAATGATGTGGCTGATCAGTGTACGCCAGTCCTGGATGACAACTCCCAGAATTCTAAGCCTGTATTGCCAATGACAAAGGACTATGGGAGTTGTGGTCCAAAACACCTGGAGTGCCAATGGTTTGCCACCACTGGTGTATGCTATTGTTACTAGTGCTGCTGACACCAGAACAACCATTAGTGCTGCTAAAACTATTATTACTATTGTTGTCACAGCTACTCGTTAAACACCCCAAGCTCCCGAATAGTGAGTGGAGTGATCGTGTTCTTACTCCTTCCCCCACCCCATCTGTATTTCCAATACCATGTAGCTATTGTAGCAACAGCATACTGAGAATGAGGTTTAGTGTTTGTTTTACAAAAATTAAACCCAATGGGTGGTGGTGGGGAATCGATTAGTTGATCGTCATCAAGATCTAGAGCAGTGGTTCTCAACTTCTGGGTCCCCAGATGTTCCTGGACTGCAACTTCCAGAAGCCTCCACCACTCGCTGTGCTGGAAGGGATTTTTAGTAGTTCAGGAACATATGGAGACGCACAGGTTGAGAACCATTGATCTAGAACAGTGGTTCTCAACCTGTGGGTCCCCATATGTTTCTGGACTGCAACTCCCAGAAGTCTTCATCACTAGCTGAGCTGGCCAGGAATTCTGGGAGTTGCAGTCATGGAACATCTGGGGACCCACAGGTTGAGAACCACTGATCTAGAGAATGCCTCCCAAAGCAAAGAAACACAAAATATTAAGCCATGGGAAGAGAGGTCATACTTGGAGGCAGGAGGGTACCTGAAAGGTCCGTAAAGCTGGCAGCAACACAGGAGCCTGAAGGACCCAGTCATTGACCTGGCTGAGGTCCAAAAGCACGGTCAGCCCAAGGGCCTTCAGCTCTTGCCTGGAACATTTACAAAAAGACAAATGAGATATACGTTTGTAGTTTTGCCTGCTTTTCCAAGGGTTAATACATATTAACCATAGCTTCAGCAGACACAGTGTATGGAAACAGGCTAGCTAGACAGTTCACTTGTAAGTCTAAAAGCAATGTGAAGTGGCTTATATACTGTCCTACAGAGCTTAAAGCACTCTCTGGGTGGTTTGCAATTTAATTATGCAGGCTCCAGATTGCTCCCCAAGTAAGCTGGGAAAGGACTTATACAGCTGTTTCGTTTTATCATCTCTAGAATGAATCCACATTATGTTCAAATTATACCCAGTCTACAGATGGAGGGAATTGAAGTTGTGACTGCATTTTTCTTTCTTACATTTTTTTCTTACTTCTAATGCTATCTGATATCATATAGCAGAATATGATTTGTCATTCGTAAATGCTAATTAAGACATGCCGAACGGACAGTAACTGGGCATAACCTCTTAGTACATTCATGGTTTCCTCAAGTATATAAATTACACATGTGTTATTCCAGTAAACCTTACAGAAAGGCTTCAAGGTAGGTCACTATAATTCATCTTATATTGTAGACCAGATCAATAAACAATGCCTTAAAGCCACTGACTGAATTCTTGGCTGAGGTAAAATATGAACTGGGGCCTTTTCAGGTCAACAGTGCCAAAACAAGAACACTGAGATTGTGAGGCAGTTTTAAAGCTATGTGTTAAAAACAACCATGCATTTGGAGGAAGCCACTTTTAAGCCAACTGGACCACTCATGGTTTTCCGTAGCAGCTTCCTTTCAGTTATGATTGCATGAGGAGAATTTCCTGAATGCTCCACCTGCCTCAGTGAATTTGTCTGGTTAGGAAATCCTGATGAGCAACATCATTTGAAGGTGCTTTTCTTAAGTGGCACAGCTGTTGCTTCTAAAAGTGGACACAGCAGATTTTCAGAGGGATCACCCTGGAAACCTCTGGAGGAAGACACGAAGAGGGCTGCCTCAGGATATTTGCTGGGTGAAGAAAATGGCAACAGTCTTCCTCTTGACATTCCACATGCTGAAGCCAAGTGGGCGGTAGCTGGATCTGCCAACAGGATGCACCTGACTTGAGGGCAGCTGCTTGCTCAGTAAACTGTGTGTGACATATCGTGAAAAGGCAGCTAGGGAAGACAGCAGCCAGCCCAGGTCAGCAGCGTCCAAGAGTCAGGGCCAGCCCTACCATTAAACAGAGGAAAGCAGCCGCCTAAGGAGGCAAAAAGAGAAGAATGGAAACTGGCAGTAAGGCAGGCATGTCCAAACTTTGGCCCTTCTGATGTTTCGGGCCACGACTCCCAGAATTCTAAGCTCAGATTGCCAATGGCAAAGGACTGTGGGAGTTGCTTTCCAAAACATCTGGAGGGCTGAAGTTTGGACATGCCTGCAGTAAGGTGTTGAGGGTCAAAGCTCTGTGACACGTGTGGCCTGCTCTTTGCTCGCTCTGTTAGCCTACCACTCTCAGTACAATGCTACAACAGCCTGTCTAATATCAAAATAAAAATGGACTGGCGATCCCAACAACTTTTACATGAGGATATTGAGCTGTCGTCTTCTCCTTTGGCTGAGGCACCAAAATGGCTTGGGTGGCCCCTGCAGAAATGGGCACTGGCTGAGGGGGAAGTGGACTGTGTCATCCCAGATATCTGCCACCTCCTGAGGTAGCCGCCTCGCTTCACCTCACAGCAGCTTACCTAAGCAGGGAGTGCATGTATCTCAAGGTATTGACCAGATCCTCTTGTCCTGGAGGGAGTTCGTCTTGAAGAGGCTGAGGCACCACCGTCAGCAAGGAGCGGCCTGCTTTATCGACTCCTCCTGTTGGAAGAGAAGCACAAGGAAAACGTGAGGCCCACCTGATCAATTCGCCTTGGACTAGGAGAGCCCTCAGGCCTAATTTGCAATGAAAAACAGGTAAGCCACCAACACAACTGAACTCCCAAAGAGGAAACACAAAAGTGCAGCACAAACCCACTTAGTCCTCACAGGCACATGTTGAGCTTTGCTGCCACTCAGACTACAGTGACCCCCCCCCCCAACGTGGGGGTTAGGGACCAGCCTAACCCGCGATAATCGAAAATCCGCGATACGGAGATGCAGGTTGGGACAGGCCTACGGGGGCCTAACTGGGGGCTCGGAGGACTCAGAAATGATTTTTGGCAACCCGGAAGCGACTTCCGGTTCGCATGGAGGCCCTTCTGGGGCCTCCAGAAGGCCTGAGAAGGCCCTCGCAGGCCCGTTTGGGGCAGCCCCAGTCCTGGGGTAAGTATGGGAGGCCTGAAACAGGTCTCTGCCTTTTACCCCGGGGGTGGGGTTCATATACTGTGGTCCCGTGATATAGTGGGACCGCAGTATATGAACCGCGAAAGGGCGGGGAACCACTGGACCAATACCAAACATAATGAGCTGGCACTAAAGAGACAGAGGGATGGCCATGCCCCTACTGCCATACATGGACCACTGCGGCCAACAGTTGATTTCAACCTCATAAATTCAGGCTGGGTACCACTTCATGATTTCTCCTACCTCAGCAACAGTTAATTGACCAACAAACCTCTCGTTTGTTGGTCAATTAACTGTTGCTGAGGTAGGAGAGAAACTGCAGTGTAAATCACCAAATGCCCAGCCCTACACACCTATTTTTTTGTATAAATTGGGCCATCAAGCTAGAGCGATGGTTCTCAATCTTGGGTCCCATATGTTCTTGTACTACAATTCCCAGAAATTTCACCCAGCATAGTTTGCCATGAAGGCTTCTGGAAGTATTAGTTCAAAAAACATCTAAGCACCCAAGCTTGCAAACCACTGGGCTACAGAATTCTTCATATCTTTTAACTAGTGCAGCTTTGTTTCCAAAAGGAAAATATGATTTGCCCTCAAGACCCTGAGGTCTCCCATGGATAAAAATGCCGCTGCAGATTGCAGCCTTCAAACTTGTAAGCCTTCAAACACAAAGAGATCTCCATGCTGTCAAGCTCCATGGAAGGGGCTGGGAACCAGTTGTCTTCCAGATGTGATCAGACTACAGTCACTATTATAAGAACTGGAGTTCAACAGCATCTAGTAAGCCACATGTTCTGCACGCCTAGATAGATAACGGTATCCATCTTGAATAGACATAGACACCCCAGCACACTATGCAGGAAGCATTAAAATCGGCAAAGGAGATGGGGCATTCTACTTATAGAAATACATCCATTACAGTGTATGGATGAAACAGAATCAAAAATGAATTCTGCAAGAATATATAGCAGTCCAAAGGAAATACACCAGAGGAGAATAGAAGCCAGTCAAGAACAGAAGGCAAAACTAGAATTAAACAAATCAACTACAATATTTGGGTTATTTAGACATTTAAAATGTTAAGGTGTTACGTGTATACATCTAAACATACAGCATATGAATGAATGAAACACATGGTCTCCTAAGAAATACAGGACCAGCTCCAACATTCTATCAACACTTAGGTTTGCTGCCATGGCAGCACGTGGAAAGATTCAAATACAATTATTTCAAGAAAGAAAAGTGATACACACTTTTATTCCAAAGCAGAGGTAGAATAAGATTTGATATGAGAGATGTGGTGTTCAGATTTTAGCCTTGGCCTATGATATATGTTAGCTGTATTGATCTATCAAACCAGAAGAGCTTTTATATTTACTATATTTACAGGAAGAAACCCTGAGCTCATTCTCCATAAAAGAGTTCTTCCCAAGGTTATGTTGCTCTTCAGGGTCAGGAAAAAGCTGCAATTTCCCACTGATCCAAATGTTCCATTTCCTACAAATTCCTATCGAGTATTCCATCTGTAGCAATGAATACAAAACACAGAACCATGGAATCTAACCTAATAAAGTTGATAAAAGAACATTTTAAGTTGTGAAATGCCCATAATAGTGCTTCGATATACTGTATAAATTGAAGTACTACTACTAATAAAACCTTGCAGGTGTTTTCAAAAGAACGCTTGCTACTGGTCAGGCTGATGCTACGAGGCACAACAATCAGGACAGGAATACAGTTGGCAACCGGGCTTATATTACCACCGCTCAGCCTTGCGAACGCTGGTTCTGAACCAACCCGTGGCCGCTGGTCATTTGTGCTCCATACCTGGTCGCTGATGGGAGCAACTCAAGAGGTCTCTTGGAACTAGCACTTGGTTGGGCAAGACTTTTGTCGTGGCCCTGAGAAGGATCTTCAGAGCGTTTGGCATGAGGGACCAGGAAGGTTGGTGGGACAGAGAAGAAGGCAGGAATAGACATCTTTTTGGCTATAATTAGAGGATATTCCAGGCATTTTCGGTGTTGTCATTTGATCCCATCAACAGATCACAAAAACCACCTGGCTATTTAACTCCAGCAATATTCTGTCTTCAGGCTTCCTTCTCAGTTAAATCCAAAATGTGGGAGGGGAAAGGGAAAAAAAAGGGAAAGGGAAAAAAGCAAAGCAAACTGTTTGGCTTATATACCTAGTGCTTAAAGCACTCTCTGAGCGGTTTACAATTTAATTATGCAAGCTACACAAATAAAATGTAATGCAATAAAATAGGGATTTTGTACACATTGAACAAAGCTCAGGGGCTGGGCACAGAGTGGGAGGGAGGAAGAACCCTGAGCGCAAAGATTAAGAAAGAAGAAGAGGAAAAAGCACGAGTGAATGTTGTTCATCGTTTAAAAGGGAAAAGAAATCAAAGGCTGAAGATGCAACAGAGGCATTTTGCAGAGAGAAGAATTACTTGACAATTTCGAAATGCAGTCTAATAAAATGGCCATCCCAGGGTTGGGTTACCTGCATCCCACCCTGAACACAGTTCATTTCTTATGGTTTCCAAAGCTAAGCTGTGTCAGCCCTGGAGGAGAGACTACAAGGTCAGGAGTCTTCAAATGAGGCAACACTAAAATCCTGCTGTGAATCCAAAGAGAATTTCCCATCTCATGCACCTCATACATTGTGGGCAGCATTTTAATTTGTGAATTATGATGTACATTATATTTTATTTGCCAGTTGTGTCTATTACACCATGTGTCTTCATTGTATATATCTTTTATTTTGTTGCACACTGTTTCGAAACGGTCTAATTTTTAACACTGTCTTAATATTGTAAGCTGCCTTATGTCATGCTGGGGAGAAAGACAGGGTAAAAACACTAACGATGAATCAATGAATGAATGCTTTAACAGTTAACCTAATGGGTGGACCTTCTCACTATTTCTTTCCAATTTTCTACCAGCCCAATTTTCTACTCCCACAGGCTGAAAAGGAGGGGCCCTGCTCAAGACGTTAAACTGTATATTTCTACACTTTTGAAATACAAGACCCTTTTGTTAACTGGAAAATGGGTTTCACTCAAGACAAATGAATAATCCAAGCATTTAACTGAAAAACCACCTTAGCTGAGTAGTCTCCCCAGAAGTTTTTTTAAAATTATTCCACGCAAAAATCAAAACAAAACAAAAGATAAAAACATGTGGCACCTTGAAAATGAACTATTATATATATTTTAATATAAGCTTTTTAATTAATTTTATTTAATTAAAATAATTTATTTAATTAAAATAATTTAATTAATTAAAATAAATTTAATTAATTAATTTAATCATTTTTAAATTAAAAATTTAAGATAGTCTTTCATTATATGGGGGATGTTAGGAATTAATGATCCTCCACCTCCCTCTTCCAGCTGGAGTTGAATGCATGCTGGGATTTTGCTTTGTCTGCCCTTTGTACTCCGCGACACACTTTACCGACTTGCCAGCCTATTCAAAAAGGGCAGAAAGAGAAAATGCAACTGGGCCACAACTTCCATTAACTACTGCCAGCAGACCTAGTGGTGGGGGCATGTGATGATGGCAGTTCCGCACCATCTTCCTCACCCTCACCAACCGGGCTTCTTGCTCTCTGGATGGCTTGCCACTGAGCTTGGTGCAGAGAGAATGATGAGGCAGATTTCGATTTCCTGGAACAGAAAACTTTATATCTCCCTCTCCAAACTTTCAGAGAGGGTAGCCGTGTTAGTCTTTTCAAGAATTTATGGCAAAAAAATCAAAGAAAAACAAAACAAAACAAGAGCAAAAGACACAAACGTGTGGCACCTTAAAGACTAACTTTTATATTTTAATGTAACATTTCGTGGACTACACGTGTAGTCCACGAAACGTTCCTCAGACTGAGGAAGTGGACGTGTAGTCCACGAAACATTCCTCAGACTGAGGAAGTGGACGTGTAGTCCACAAATCGTTACATATGATTAAAATATGAAAGTTAGTCTTTAGGGTGCCACATGTTTGTGTCTTTTGTTTTTCTTTGATTTTTGCCTGAAATTCTTCAAACTTTCTCAGCCAAATCCCCAACCGGGGTTTCTGTTTTAAAAAGAGCAACTTTCCCTAGTTCTGTCTGTATCTATTGATTGCCGGAATCCCCAGCAGATATCTCAGTTATTGCCCCCCCCCGGGCCCCTCCATTATCTGCCTTCCTCAAGCAAGGCTTCCCTTTCTCCTGTTTGGCGGCCGGCCGCCTTCTCAACTTTCCCCCTCATCCTCTCATCTTCCCGCCCAAGCCCAGCCCCACTTCCTTTTGGGTCTGCCTTGGCCTGCACTTCTGCCGAGCCACCGCCGTCCACGGGGAGGTCTGCCTCCCACGCTGCAAGCCACAGAGACATGACAAGGTTCTCCTTTGTTATTTCGGGCCGTGTCTTTGAGGGAGCGGTTTCTTCAAACGGCTGTGATGTGGCAAAGCGGGGAGGCATCTTTTGGCTCAGGCCTCGTGATGTGTGTGTTCTGAGATGGCAAAAAAAAAATGTTGGCTAAAGGACAGGAAATCCCGAGGAGGCTTATTTTTGTGGAGATCTTACACATATGGCATTTGAATTTTGGAATGGTAGTTTTCATTGACAAGTTGGGCTACTTAGGCAAATATATCTCTCTGTTGTAATTTGAACAATTCAGAATATTTGGATATTGTTCTCTGTCTTACTAAAATGGTAATTTTAAAGGCTTATATGAAGGGGAGGGTCGCTAAACCAAATTCTAAAAACGCTCTTCAAAATAAAAAAAACAAAAGGCTAAAATACATAAAATATTACATTTAATGTATTTGGGGATGACAGTTGATGATGCCACTCAGAATTATCAACCTGTTCTAGAGATGGGCACTTATTGTGATTCGGCAGATCGGGCCCACTAATGTTGTTGTGTGGATCCCCCAAATTCCAAGCCCCACCTCCTCCTGCAAGTGCCTCATCAGAAGCACTGCCATGGGCTATTCTGCCCTCTTTCCTCCTCCGAGTGGCTGTCCATTGAAGAAGGTGAGCTGCAGACCTTGGGGAACCCACACAACACCTGTGGGCCCAATGCATGAGTGCACTGAACTGCCGAACTATGGTAAATGCCCATCTCTAATCTGTTCCAAACAATCCTGTAGTTTGTCTGGGAGCAGCCAGCTTGCTTGAAAGCAGGACACAGTTTCTGGGTTGTCCCTCTTTTAAAACGGAGCGTTGCATCCTTTTGCTTCCCAGCCAAACATTCAGTGATCTCTGGCTCGTCACTGCAATCTCCACCATTGCTGTTACACAAGGTGGATACCTGTGCATGGCAATGAATAGGGTTTCCGCTTGTTCTGAACACTTTGTTGGGCAAGCTCGGAAACAGTCATGCCACATGCACCAAAGAGTGCATTACACAAGCCGACTGAAGAAACAGAATTCTTCCAGAGATATGCAGTGCACTCCATGCATGCTTTATTCATAAAGCAAAATGGGGCTTTGTCATGATGCACTGTTGAAATTCAGGGGGAGTTGGGACGCCACCAAGACCGCAGGGTGGTAGCCAGGCTATGTGTTGCTTATCCCTTCATTAAAGATTAATATTTATATATACTGTCTTGAGCTTGGGAAAGCTCTTTTTAACAACAGCTTTAGTATGATGACTGGAAGAATTCAAGAAAATGCAGTGCAAAAAAAGAGTAACTTTTCCAGTTTTTCATTCTCTCAAAGGATAAGAAGGACTGAACAGACCAAACAAACCACCTCCTGCAGCCCCACAAAATGTCCTTTTGACTTACCTGTTAGAGCAAAGACTCCGGATTGCAGAATTCCCCAGTTCACAGAATGCCCAAGGGGAGGCCCAGCGCGTTGAGGGGTGTTCGGTCTTTCCTCCGGCCCCTGATCAGCTGATACCCTGGAGGCTTCCTCTGGTCCATCAAGACTTGGCTCATTCTTTCCTGACAACGTAGTTGGTGTTGCCTTGTTGATGCCAACGGGGAGGCCCTGTTCTCCCATGCACGGTGCTTCGGAACCATCCCCCTCTGGTTCTGAGATGCCAAGGCTCCGCTCGGCTGTGCCAGCTCTTGGTTCATTAGTTTCCACTGCGGCAGCCAGCTCTTCACTGCTATCGCCCAGGCCTTCTCCACCAGCACTCCTGTCTTCGGTGCCAGCATTACTGCCTCCTTCGCCAACAGAACCCTTTTCTGTGGCACTCTCTGGATCTCTGGTGCCAACACTTCCACCATGGTTGGTGCCTGCAGTCAAATCACTGGTAGTGACTGCTTCCTCTCTGGTCTTGGAGCTTTGCTCCTCCATGATGCCACTTTTCTCCCCGGGGGCTCTACAGTCAAAGCTACCAACAACACCGCATTCTTCGGTGCTGACCACTTGTTCTCCAGCATCAGTGATGGCTTCTCCCATTCCGGAATCTTGTTCTTTTGAACCAACACAAGTGTCTTCCTTTTCACCCTCTTTTACCTCGGTTGATGCTGTTGTTTCTTTGGTAGCCAAATCCCCTCCTTGTCTAACTCTGGCTCCTCTCCCGGCCCCTTTCTTTTTCCTGCGGTTTCCTTTACTGCTGCGTTTTGGGGTGGCTAAAGCTGGGGACTGGTTTCCATTGACATCCTCTCTGGAGTGAAGCGGATCCAGGTGAGCAGATCCCAGGAGGAGCTCTGCTTTCTCTAATCCAAGGCCCTCAGCAGCACCAGGAGAACTGAAACCGGTTGGTCTGATCTTAGTTCCAGAGGGACTCGGGTTTTGCTCTAGTTGCTCAGGACTTGAGCTGCCTACTCGCTTAGGGGCTTCCAGCGTTTGACTGAGGACCGGGCTAGGGCTTCCTCTCGGCAGGTCCGCCCTGTCTCTCTGGGTACCACTTCCTTGGCTACACCTCTCTGCCTCTTGGATCTTGCAAGCCTGGCGCAAGGCAAAGTTCTCCCCACACCCAGACTTATGGTGGAGCCAGGCCCGGTGGCGCCGGCTCCGTGTCTTGCTGTGTCCCTTGCGGGCAGGCATGGTTTGAATCTGGGTGCCACAAAGCTGTGGGATCCTAGGCGGCTGGTGCAAGGTGGGGCTGACCTCCAAGAGGTGGACGTATTCCCCTTCGGACTCTCGGTTTTCCCCACCCGAGTGGCGCCCGTCGCCAGGACTCCGGGCCCCTAGCACTTCCGGAGCCAAATCAGTTGGGCAGCGCTGCCCCACGATAAATCCTTCTTTGTGCACAAACTGGGGGTACACCAACTCGGACCAGGGCAGGCTCAGGACCTTCTCCCCAGCCGCCAGTAGGCAGCGCTCCAGGCGGCCCCCTCGGCGTTCCTTGTTGATACCATTGAGCCACTCCACCGTGAACAGGAAGGGGTAGGAGTCAGGGGACACGGGCAGCTCCTGAACCCCCCGGTGACCCTCAGGGGAGAGGCACTTCAGCACCAGGCGGGGGGCGCACTCCCGATGAGGCACCACTTGCAGATAGAAGTCCCCTGGGCAGAGGCGCTGCCAGGGCAATGAGCCCAGCTGCACAACGATCTTATCGTGAAGGCACAGCGGCCAACCTTCATGGCAGAACACAAAGCCACTGTACTGGGCCTGAGAAGGAGCAAAAAGAGAGAGGTGGAGAGGATTAGATGCCAGGCAGCCAAATCGGGCACCAGGAATATATGCAGTTTGGTGACCTGTCTAAACAAAGCAAATTTGCACAAATCGGTTTACTTTGCACATCAGTTTATTTTGGTTCTGGCAGCCTCATGGACGGGGTGTGTGTGTTAAGATCCTGACTAGGAGAACTCCTTTTAAGCTCCCCTTTTTGGTTCCTCGCTCTTCACATTCATTTAACCTTGAAGAATGCTCTCACCAGGGTGGATCGAAATCAATGATTTTGATTTTAAATTGATTTAAATTGGAATTTAATTTT
This sequence comes from Phrynocephalus versicolor, assembly GCA_023846285.1. Taxonomy (NCBI): domain Eukaryota; kingdom Metazoa; phylum Chordata; class Lepidosauria; order Squamata; family Agamidae; genus Phrynocephalus; species Phrynocephalus versicolor. The sequence goes on along the minus strand of JAHTLZ010000111.1, from coordinate 18,112,995 downwards.
TTTTAAAAAATCGTTTTTAGAATTTAAATTGTCAAAATGTCTGATTTAAAAATATGTATAAATCATGATGTCACCATTTTAAGGGCCAGAAATCTGGCTTCAATTGGACTGCCATGGTGCAACTGTGAACAGCACACCACATACAAATGGAAAAGAAAAACAAACAAACTCCAGATTGTGGATTTACTTTTCAAAGGATTGTGAAAGCATGGAATACTGATAATCCTCAACAGGAAAAAAAGCCCTCCCTAGATCTGTCTATGTATCAGAGGACGACTATGGGTGCTATTAAAAAGAAATGTGAAGTACAAATGAAGTAAGTAAGTAAGGGTGCTTTTACACGACCCATACAATCTGCTGGCAACTTAAATTCAGACCAGAGATCTTTGGGGTTTGCTCCTCTTGCTGTGTTCCCACCCCTCTGCACTCCCTTGCTCCTGTCTGTGTGAGGGGAGGGAGAAAAAAAGGGAGAAAAGAATGCTGCTGTCGGGAGCAGCCCCGGGAAGCATTCCAGTCTCTTAAAGGGACGGGGGCAAACAAACAAACAAACAAACAAACAAGGAGAGGAGAGCCCAGCACTCACTGCTTTGCAATCCGCATCAGAAATTTGTCACCTTTGGAGACCAAGTACCTGGAAAATGTGCTGGGACGCGCTTAGGTGGGCGTGGTCGTACTTAATTTTTTTTAAAGTCCGGAGCTGGTAGGAAAACAATTTTAAGCTCCGCATCTGGGAGCCCTTTGCCTCGGATTTTAGGGGTTGTGTAAAAGCGCCCTAAGTAAGTAAGTAAGTAAGTGATACCGTTAAAACATTCTCGAATGGATCTCCATCTTTGCAAAAGGTCTCCAAGTTAACTCTGGATTCAACTTGGTAACAACCTCTACCCTGGGTCTCTCTCTTTTCTCCCCCGGATGTTTTGAACTACCACCCCCGATATCCTTTTTTACCACCGAACACGCTGGCTGGGAATTCTGGGACGGATGTTCCAAATAAAGGTTTTCAACCCCTGTTTAGATCACTATAAGCCCCCAAACAAGAGGGCCATTGTGGGATTCCGGCTTCGGCATTGGAGGCTTTTATGCTGCCCTATGCAGCTGAGCAATTTTTCCCCCCATTCAGAGGTAGCCCACAGGAACCGAGAGCCAAACCACCAAGGCGATCACTCACACAAGCTTCGCTCTGGATGCGAGCCAGGATGTGCTTGGCAGGAACCAGGAAGTTGAGGGTGTAGCGCAGGGCGTCGTGCTGGTACGTCCGCTCGAGAACCTCAAAAACCTGGCTCAGCAGGGTGGGGGCAGTGGCATCAAAGGGGGGGTACAAGGCCGCCAGGGTGCTCTGGACACATTCTTCCACCGGTTCGGGTTCCTGCAAATGTATCAAAGAAAGAGCACGTTTAGAATTGGGGGGGGCAGTTAGGATCCAATAGCCGCTGGTGGACCAACCCTGCTCTCCCCAAACCTGCAGAGCCTTATGAGGCCGATGCAACCATCAGAGCGGCCATACTGATCCCTGCACCCTTAAGTCGCCTCGAAGAATGACAGCGCCCTTTAGCCCCAACCATCTGTGCCAGTGCAGTCCCATGGCTTCTGCACATGTGCAACATGCCTGTTTTCTTACCCTCATGTGACACACACACACACACACACACACACGCCCCTCGTGGTGTGGCCCTGGCACCAAGTTACCAGTGGCAACTCCCAGAGACTTAAGGGTCCTACCTCGAGGCAAGACTGCACTGCCCCCTACTGGCATGCCGTGCCAGATAGGGCAGCAAGGGAACAGCATAAGGGGAAAAGGTGGAGGGGGGCAATACGCCCAGCGATTGGCTGTGTATGAAAAGAGGGGGGCATTGGGGATTGCACAAAAAGAAAGAACTTGGGAACTGGCCAAGGGCTGCAAACGAGCCCCAGACTCCATCTGGAATACATTAGCAGCTGTGAGCTCATTCTTTCCGCAACTCCACCCAGCAAAGGAAATAGAAGGGGGAGGGAGATTGGAAGAGAAGGGGGGGCAACCGTAAGCGGCAGCCATTATGCCAAATCTTTCAGCGGTACCTCCTGAAGGATCTGAGTACGTCTGTGTGAGCATGCACCGGAGCCACATTTCAATCTCCAAAATGCAATTTCAAAATTACGTCCTTAGCTGCGTGGGAAAGAGGTGTGGGTGGAGGGGAAATAACTCTGCTTTCTTGCTTCAGTATGAAGCAAAGAATTTCATCTCCCCCCCCCCTTTATTTTTGCAACTGATGAAAACGACAGAATCGGGTCGGAGCTAGACTGCGCACGACCAGCACTGAAAAATACTCAGATTCAGACCCCTGAAATGTATAACTGTACTGTACTGTATAATGGGTAGAGAAGTTCAAGTACATTTTTCAAGAACTCTCTGGCTAGGAGCAGAAGCATGGCGGTCAGTGTGCCTGCAACTCTTCTGAGCTGACACATTTTATAGCACTTTTCCTCTCTCTCTCTCTCTCTCTCTCTCTCTCTTTTTGGCTATTTCATTATTCTGTATGATTAACTGCAGCAGACTTTCTAGGATGGCTTATGGAAATCTCACAAGAGAATGCTGTTCACAAGGAAGCCGGCCCTAATGTTAAACAGAGACAGCAGCCTTGGGGAGTTTTCAGATTTTATGGTTCTATTATTGTTGTATTTTTACTGCCAGTAAAGGGGGTTGGGGTTGGGAAGAGAGAGGCACTTGCACACTTTTCTGCCTGAGGTATTGAAATAAATTTGGCTGGAGAGGAAGCACCATGTGCTACTTTGCCTCAAGCAACAAACAAAGAGACAAACAAAAAATACACACTTGGTCTGACCTTCATGATGTAATAATGTTTTTCCACTAACCAAGGAGGAGGTTGGATCTCAAATTGAGTCTGCAGACGCTTCCTCCTAATTCCATATAAACATGGGCTAGTAATGGTAACAAAATGGCACGTGCGGGGAAATAGACTAGTGTGCGTGTGGTGGAACTGACAACAACTCAATCACCTGAAGCAACATGGCTGTGATGTCTATCACAGCTGGAGGTTGCCAGGCTGGGAAGGTAATTCTGTAGGCAACTGAAACTGGAGTTTCTTCTCATGCAAAAGCGGTGCTCAGCGGACTAAGACTCTAAAAACTGTTGGCTGCAAAGTTGGCAGCTTGGTGGTTCGAATCCCAGGTGCCACGCAGTGGAGCAAGCTCCTGCTGTTAACCCCAGCTCCTGGCAACCTAGCAGTTCGAAAGCATCTAAATCAGGCACGTCCAAAATCAGGCCTGGGGGCCAAATGCGGCCCATTTTCAAATTCTGAGCGGCCCGCGGCTTCTCCCCACCAGCTCAGCCTGTCATGCATCCCCACCAGCTGGCCCCTCCCCATACTGGATGGAGGTATTATCTTGCAGTTTTACGGTTTGCCTGCCCTCCCTGCCTCTGTCCACTCCCCCAGCCACCTGCCCAGCCTACCCACCCCCAGCTCCATTGCTGTAGCGTCCTCCCCACCTCCTTGCATGTTATAGAGATTTGTCCAAAGTCTGGCCAGGGGGCCAAATGCGGCTGAATGGTCGGCCCCCACACATTTTCACCTCACCAAATCTGGCCCTCCTTGCAAAAAGTTTGGACATCCCTGATATAAATGCAAGCAGATAAATAGGTACCGCTGTAAAAAGCAGGAAGGTAAAAACAGTGTTTCCTTGCAGCCATGCCGGCTACGTGGCCATAGACTTGCACAACACTGGCTCTTCGGCTTGAATACAGAGATGAGCACCGTCCCTAGAGCCGGACACAACTAGCACGCATGTGCAGGAGGAATCTTTTACTACCACTATTAACCATGAACCTCATGGATACTTCCTCCAAGTCTGCCCTCTTTCCTTGAGAAAAGTTCGAACGGGACAACTTGGGTGCTTTTCAAGGCGCAATATTTTCCAAAGTCTTTAAATTTTAACGACCCACTTTTTTCTTTTTCTGCAAAATGGGGGAAGGTATGCCTGTCCCACACACTCCCCATAATCTCTGCCACTTTCTGGCAGAAGAGAAGGAAAGTAGAAACTCAAAGCCAGACAAGCTTGAGGGAAAGTTTTAAATTCTTCCCACTGCTCCTGCTCCCCACAGGAAGAGGCACCCCGCCCTCCTCCTTCACAGAAAGAGACTGGCAGGAAAGAGTGGGGAGGCCCCTTCTTGGCTTAGCGTCCTGGAGGGTGTGTGAGGCAGACGGTTCCAATGAGAACAGCCGCTGGCAGAGACTCAGACGCTCGTCCCTCTCTGAAGATCGCTGGTGGTATTCTCTCGTTCACTCTGTGTGTCGTAAACACACAGCTCTGAAGCCCTTGTATCTCTGCATACAGACAGCAAATTCTCTCTCATGTACTGTTCCTTATGTAGTCCAGGTGGCATCATTCCCCATAGAAGACAGAGGTACTGGCAGGCGTAGGGAAAACCCCCCAAAGGTAGCAGAAGTATGCAAAATCCAGCGAGGGGACCTAAAAGTGGAACTTCAAATACATATGAAGACTGTGAATCCTCAAGTTCAAACCGCCCCAGAGCCATATGGGCCAAATGGAGCCTGTGCCGTTGGGTTGCCAATTTTGGAATTCCACGAAAATCCAGCTTTTCCAGAGAACAATCCTGTGGAGCTCTAGCAAACATAGCAGGCCAAACAAGAGGCTTCTAGAAAACCATTTCCAGAATCGTTCCTATGCCCTTCAGCCCATAGCCATTCTCTCATCCTGATATTTCAGAGTGATTAACACTGAATAATCATCTAGCTTAGTTCTATTTATTTTATAGTATTTATTTCACACTGCATTTTGTACTGCTAATATTAATGATTTGCCATGTTGTCAACTATCCAGTTTGCACTAGGGAGCAGTATACAAGTGAAATAAATAAATAAATTGTTGTAGCAGCTCCAGCACATTACATAAGCAAGAGAAACCAAGGATTCAAGGTTGATTTGAAATCAAAGATTTTCATATAGAACTTTTCCTCAATCGTTTAGTGGTTAGTCAGAGTAAGGCCACCAGCAAACATTCTGCTACCTATAGAAAATATATAAGATGTCATTATTTTGTATTGAAAGCCATCTGGGTGGAGAGATGACTCCTGCTTCAATGCTGGAGATGAGATAGTCATCTTTACTGCACCTGAGAAAAGTAAGCTACTCAGGAAACACAGAACATGTAACAAAAAGGCCACTCAAGGCCAGCCCAAGGCAATTTGCTACCTGACGTGAGATTACAAGATGGCCGCCATCCCAGAACATCATCTACCCAAGCCAAAAGAACTGCGAGATGCATCCTTCTCAGGTGATCACTGACAATGGAACAAGGCCCTCCACCGCATCCACAGGCCAGGTGTAAAGTTTACGGACACCAACAGGCCAGGTGGCACATAGCTGACTCCTCCAGCACCTTGCTGTACCTGCTAAAGGCAACTGCATCCCTCAATATAATGGTATGGTCTGCTTTTGCAGTTCTTTTTGCAAAAGCAGACCATCTTTCTACTGTCACCTTTTCCTAGTTTAACCAACCCCACTGGAGGTAGGCTAGACTATGAAAAGGTTATATAGTCCTGAAAAATATGTATCTTGTAGTCCTGTCATAAGAGGAAAACACAGATTAGTCAGGGAGAATATCCATACCACCCTAAATTCTTTGAAGGAAGACTGGCATTAAACAATGAACGAAATATGTGCCACTAATGTATTAAAACTTCTTGTGAAATGGTGTGTACACAGCCTTTGCCTTTTTGTTTGAAGAACTGATGTCATGTCCAATCCACAGTTACCTCATCTGTAACTTTAAAACAACAGCTCTGATGCAGCCTGCATCTTTCCTGGCTAACATCTAAGAAAGCAGGGCCTGGTGAGATGCAACTTTTGGACTTTTAAACTCTTCATACTAGTACATGCCTGACAAAGTGGCTCTGATCCGCGAAAGCTTGCAGATTTTATGATGATTTTTTTTCAGTGATTTTGCACTGATTTTTTTCATTGGTCTATAAAGATATAATCTACACTTGCATTTGTATTTTGGAATGACTGCTCGGCTCCCTTTTATTTCAATCTGGTTGCGGTTTGAAATAATGGCAAGGGTCCCTTTGTCACCAGATAATACATAATAAAATTAATGTTTACATAGTGCTTTTGGAGAATTCAAGTCATTTCACATACATTGCCTCAGTAATCTTTTCAACAATCTGGTACAGCAGCCATTCTCTACCTTTGCCCGTCCCACCCCCACACCCCCTGTCACAACCATATACACAAAACGAAAGAAATACAGTCCAAATCAGGACTGTATAAACCACATAAACCTTATAGGGTAGTGTGCGAAGAACTATTTCTAATTGATGGCCTCCTTCAAATGTTCCAGGGTACCCCAAATGGCCATAAACCTCCCACTGAGAATGAATGTTGGAGAGGATTATTTTCATATTACTGGGAAAGCTAGAAAAAGTTACATATAATGACCATAGTATCCAGAATCTTCCTGCTACTAAAGTCATCAGCCATATTTCTGGGATTTGTAAGTGTTTTTCCCTCCAAAGTTTCACTTCAACTGAATAATGAATAATAGAAGGGGAAAAACCTGTCTGCAGGGTTGGGCAACTTGTAGCTCTTCAGATGCTGTTGGACCTCATCTCCTCTTTCCCCTAACCACTGGCTGTACTAGAGACAAGGTGAAGGAGGAGGCTGCAGTCTGGAGGGCCACATGCTACCCAACCTTGGCCTATACCCGTAGTTCTCAACCTGTGGGTCCCCAGATGTTCCTGGACTACAACTCCCAGAAGTCTTCATCACGAGCTGAGCTGGCCAGGATTTCTGGGAGTTGCAGTCCAGGAACATCTGGGGACCCACAAGTTGAGGACCACTGGCCTATAATCACCATCACCAAGATTCAAGCCAGGAACACCTCACTTCACTTCACAACTTTCTCTCGTAGCTGCTATCCTCCATCTCACAAATCCTCAGTAAAACAGAGAATCATAGAATCATCATAGGGTTGGAAGGGACCGTGGAGATCTTCTAGTGGCTAGTCCAACCCCCTGCCTAAGGCAGGAGACATGATACCATCCCGGACAGATAGGTGTCCAATCTTTTCTTAAACACCTCCAGCAATGGGGCAACCACAACGTAGGGAGGCAAGCTGTTCCACTGTTTAATGGTTCTCACTGTCAGGAAAGTTCTCCTTATTTCCAGATTGACTCTCCCTCCGATGAGTTTCCACCCACTGGTTCCTGTCATACCCCCAAGTGCAACTGAGAATAAATCAACGCCCTCTACTCTATGACAACTCTTCAGGTATTGGAAGATTGCTATCATGGCTCCCCTCAGTCTTCCCATACATGCCTAGTTGTTTTAGTCGTTCTTCATACGATTTAACCTCCAGTCCCCTTACCATCTTTGTTGCTCTTCTCCGCAATTTTTCTAGGGTCTCTGTGTCTTGTTTGTATTGTGGTGACACTGTATTCCAAACTCTTTAAAAAGCTACTTTTCTTAGCTTTCCCCGTAAAATGAAAATAAACATGGCTCAGCCTAATCCCTCACATGATGTTCAGCATTCAGTGACTGTACACCCTCATATGGTGGCTCTGCACCTGCGAAAAAGCCATTGCACACCAAACACCAGGGCTCTGACTGTCAGTTAAGTGTTGAGGTAGAATGAGTTGGAGGCTTGAGGGATCTACCCCGCTCTTTTACTGGAACCCCAAGATTCACTAACTGGAACCACATGCAAAGGACACATGCTGAGAATTAAGAAATACAGAGCCCAGGGATTTGGTCTGAAAGAAACAAATGAATTCCACAATTCTTTCATGCAAAAAAATGTATCTCATGACCGTTCTGGTGTTTTTCTCATTTTAACACTTTAATTGGGATTGGGAAGGTGGGGTGCTGGTACTGTTAAAGACTTGGGCATTTCCTTCCTTCCTTCCTTTTCCAAACCACTGAAAATCCCAATTCAATTACAGATCGACTGCAACACAAACCTTCAAGGGCTTTTACTGTATGCTTGAAGACATCACTCTTCATGGGGCAACAAATACAGCCTCCATTTCTGAGGGAATCCCTTGTTGTCACTCACTCACTCACACACACACACACACACACACACACACACACACACACTTCCAATATGGAAGCAGCAGCCTTGTATAACCCGACCTACATCAGTCCAAGGGGGTTAGCCATTTCATTTCCAAAGTGGCATGAAGTCTTCTCCTCACCAGCACCAGATCCTCTGTACCACTACACCGAACAAGCTGACAAGACGTAGACCAGTGGTGGCAAACCTTTTAGAGACTGAGTGCCCAAACTGCAATTCAAAACCCACTTTTTTTTTTTGCAAAGTGCCCATACAGCAATTTAACCTGTATACAGGTGGCTATGAAGGGGCGATGTTGGGTGCCCACAGAAAGGGCTCCAAATGCCACCTTTGGCACCCGTGCCACAGGTTCACCAACACTGACGTAGACAGATCGCTCAGCCACCATTTTTGTGATCGGCGACACTTTAGAAAGTACTGGAAAAACATTTCTTACATGACTTAAGGAGATATCATGTTACCTTTTCCCTTTCCAGCTAACTAAATCAAATTCTACGGCTGTTTTACTTTGGAAAAATCGTGGAAAGTTAGGATTCTCTGGAAAAAAAGACAATAGTGCTGGGAAAGGCTAAAGGCAGCAGCAAAAGGAGATGGCCATTTATTTATTTATTTATTTATTTATTTATTTATTTATTTATTTATTTATTTATTTATTCAATTTCTTTCCCACTGCCATTAATGCCGAGATACTACCCTGGGTGTTTACAACAAATATGATACAAAATATGAATATGATACAAAAAATGAATAAATAAAATGATAGAAACATTCAAAAGGCTATAATTAATCTTTAAAAACAGATGGTACAAACCAATCATTTAAAACCAGAGCGGACAGAGGAAGAAGGCAGGCAGAACAGAAGAGGAAACAAAGTGGACTGACTCCCAAGGGTTGGGTTTGCCAGAGCTTGAGGGGAGCTGCTGAGGACATGATATTCAAGAGATTAAATAATGGGAGACCTGACAGAACAACAACATATCAGGCTTCATATGTGTGAATCCTGCCGCTTTCTCACCTGGCTGTTGAGTACAACCTCCCCTTCTTCTATAGTTGTTACTAAATACTGGGCAGAATGCTGTTAAGAAGATAAATAGATAACGTCTAGATTAATTACAGTACTTTTCACTAATGCTTTTACTTATGGAACTTGGGAAAAGTGAATCCATTCTTCCAAACCAGCATTCATTTCAAAACCATAATTACTATCATCCCTAAGTCTGCCACATACCTGTAACTATCTATACTGTGTACTATATGTGATTTTATGTTCTTATTCTATCAATATTTTGGCTTAGAATAGTGCAGATTTTTTTTTAAATAGAGCAATGCCTTCTCTTTAAAAAACATTACCCACTATAAAGCCCCTTAGCTTGAAATATACCAGGATCTGATATTTCCTATACAAAAGAAACTAGATACTCTTGATGGAGAAAAGGAGAAAAATCTTGCTATTTTTGATAGCAAGGTTCACCTTGCTGACTCACTTGGCTTTTGAAAATATCGCCTCAATGTCAGGTAACTCCGCTGGAGTATCCAAGCAGTAATGGTTGTCATGGCTATATTTCTATAATCCAGGAGCTGGCTCTACCAATAGCCAGAGCGAAGCATCTGTTTTAAACCACAAATACGGGTTCCACAATAGTTCCTATCTCCAGCCATTCTGAAATTCCCCAACTATCCTTTCTCAAAGCACAGCATATCCTGCACCCTAAAAACTAACCTGTTATCGTCAAGTGTTATGAACTATCCTTTTCAGCTGCTTATCCACTGGGCTTCTGCATGTAAAATGGGCACCATTTTATCCACTGTTTTGAGGCAGCAAATTACCTCAGGCAGCAGACTCTCCTGTTGCAGGTATCTCCTGTGTATCCAAGGAGTGGTTTCCACCACATAGTGGAGAGCACAGGAAAGATCTATGAATCTTCCCACTGAAAAAATGATTGTTAGTAATTGTTCACGTAGGTCCTCACCAGCAGCTCTATAGCTCCCACATAACCAGAATAGGTTATACACTCTTGGGAAGGTATCTCCATACAAGGTCAGCCTATACATTAGACAGAAACACGGAGTTGTTTTATACCAGGCCAGCCATTAAAGTCCACTTTGGCCATTAATGGATCTTCTAGCTGTCCATGTCTTTCCAGGACCTCAGGAGACTTTCATCTGTTCCCAGGTGCTTCTGACCTGAAGAAGGGCCTACCATATAGAAAGCCTATGCTTATGGATGACCCAAGGCAGTGAAGGCGAACCTAAGGCACGGGTGCCAAAGGTGGCACTCGGAGCCCTTTCTGTGGGCACTCAACATCACTCCTTCATAGCTACCTGGATACAGGTTCAATTACTGTATTGGCACTTTGCAAAAAAAATTAGTGGGTTGTGAATTGCAGTTTGGGCACTCAGTCTCTAAAGGGTTCGCCATCACTGACCCAAGGTGTTTGGCCACCTGAGGCACAGAAGTACTTACTACACTCCCACAGCTCAAGATACATAGTACTCTTAGCCAAACAAGTTATTCTAGCATATGAGGCAAAGGAACAAAATCCCACAATTATCATTCCTTATCCAATCACCTACCCATCCAATTCCCCTGTAAACTAACAAGCGAAGTGGCATCTCTTTCATAGCACTCCAAATCTGCTACAACACTGTACTACAGGCAGCCAACTCCTACAGGCTCACCCTGCATACGATCTGCCACGAACTACAGCCACTCTTGATTATATGGGAGTTTCCAGTTGACACGACCAGCAGAATTTGGTTCCTTTTAACTGATGGAACAAGGTACTCAGGGCCACAGAGACCTAAAGTACATTACCGTAATTCACCCCAACTGAACTAGTACTCACAGAGAAGACAGACACCACGGAGGTTCAAAGTTGGAGCTCCGTTTGCAGTTTGCAAAAAAACATTTGCTGCAATCCAACTACGCATAGCGCACAATGAATGTACAGCCCAAACTTCAACCGCCTCTTTGTCTAAAGCCAACTGGTTTTAATAAGTGGGCAAACCATCCAGAGCAGAGCCAAAGGGACAGGCCTCTTCAACCTCCTCCCACCTGACATGTTTCAGTTGCTATTTCCTGCTCTCAATCTTCTGTCCATCCCAATCTCTCAGTTGCATTTCACCCACACAAAACCATGCCTGGAACCCAACTGGGATAAGAGAGGAGAGTAATTGGTAGGGAGGGAGGTTAACACAGGAAAAGAAGCCCTGGTCCATTTAATGGCCCAAGTGATTAAACATGCCTCTGTTTTTTTCCTCTCCCTCACATCTGTTTCTCCTTAGGAAAGTCAACTATTCAAGTCCCATTACATGGATTTGCATGCTGCATGTAGATCAACCTTCTCACTCCTTTTTTGATGTACAACAAAGTCTGCTTTAAATTAAGCAGACTTCCTGATCAACTTTTCTGTGGTTTCTTTGGATTAGGAGCCCACAACAAAACTGTAGAACAACGAAATATGGTTCCAATTGCCTCCATTTTCTCCAGACCACTGGATTTTGTTTAAATCTAGTGGCTTTAATGTTCTCGTGACCACCTTCTGCTTGGGGCAATCAACCTGCCTCCAGTTAGGAAAAGCCTGGTCAAGATCTGGATTTTCCAAAACCCACCAGATTCGGGTTTTCATTAGCAGTCCACCATCACCACCTTTCCAAAATGCAAGAGTACAGTATTTCCATAACATGTTTCATCAATGCCTTTTGGCCAAAAGAACTTGAAAGCAATGCTAAAAGGGGAAGGGAAGGGGGAGAGGAAGAAAACAGAATGGGATGACTTAATTTTAAACCCAAGAGTGTTCTAGTTGGTATAGGTTTTAGTTCAAACTCAAGCTCCAGGAAATGCAACACACGACTCTTTTTCAAGTCTGACGCCCGATGGAAGCCTCCGTTCAAGCCACAGGCTGGAAACCAAACCCTGGTGCTCCTTTGTGTTAATTAATCCGAAAACAGCCACTCACCTACCTTCCCTTCCCCGAATCACCAACTGGGAGGCTGGCATCACTGCTTCATTCATAAAGCCAGGCATTCACCCCCCCCCCAAAAAAGCGAGTGGAGGTGAGCGGGCGGATGCTATCCATCCCTGTCACTCATTCCACTTAAAAAGCATAATTGGAAAGCCACCGTCTTCAGCTAGCTTCGGGAGTGGAGCCAGTTGCACGCCGCCACGACATTTATTTACTCTCCTTTCCCCGATCCTCGAGGCGGTGGATTTCTTCCCAGTAGGACCCAATTCCCACCTTCTGCCTCCTTCCCACCCCCCTCCAACTGGTAACACCAATGCCCCCCCCACGCCCGTCTAATATTGCAATGCCCTCTGCGATGCCCTGCACCTTCGTTGTCCCCCGCCGGTGCCCGTCCTACCAAAGACTGGTCTGGTGGGGAACCGGGAAGGAACAAGAAGGATCTCGCCCTCTTCTTCAGCTCCAGGACTCCGGATCTCACCCCACCTACCCGTTTGGAACCCCCCCTCCCCTTCGTAAGACCACGTTACCCCCACCTACCCACCCCCGCTGGCCCCACACGGCGGCTCACCATGACGCAGGCAAGCGGGCGCGCAGACGGGACAGGATCGCCAACTCTTCTACCGCCTCCAGACTGCGCCGCCCTGAGATGCGCCCCCCCTACCGCCACCCCCCGGTCGCCGGCCGGCCCCCGTCCTCCGCCCCGCTCCCTGTCCGGGTGAGCGCCGCCTGCAGCCGCCGACGCCGACGCCCCCCCCTCTCTCCCGCCCGGCTGGCAGCAATCCCGGCCCCCGACGCCACGGCCGCCTGCAGCTGCAGTGGCTGCCGGCGAGCCCGGCCAAGGGCACGTGGAGACGCAACTGCGGCAACGCCGAGCGAGCGAACGAGGGAGGGACGGACGGACGGACGGACGGAGGAGGAGGGCCAGCCCCGGCCCCTCGCCGCCCCCGCCTGCTTGTGCCCTCCTGGGAGGGGAGGGGAGGGGAGGCATAATTCCAGGACCCTGGTGCTGCCGATCGGCCCCCACACCCCCGCTGCAGCGAGCTTCTGAGCTCGCGCAGAGTGCCTTTTTTCCTCGGTGTCGACTCGAGCTGCTGGAATCAGGCGGCAGGGCTGCTAGGCCCGGAGAGGGCTTAGGCTCCTGAATCAGACTGGTGGTGCCCCTGCCGCTCTTCCAGTGAAACTTAAGTTTATTCTTCTGCTACAGTGGAAGGAAATGGCAGAAAACCAAAACGTGCATTCAACCTCGACTGGGTTTGTAAATTACAGTCTCAAGAGGTTCCTGGAGAGGGTTGGAATGGGCTGCCCACTTGGCTTTTGTTTTCCCTTTTCAGCTGCTGATTTTAGAAATTACAGTATTTATTTATTTCGATTTGTATACCGCTTTTTAAAATGCACAGTACCCAAAGCAGTTTATGGACACCCGATCAAGGCCAGGACACAAAATAACAAAGGTGCAATCAATCGCATGTCTTTTGTTTATGTATTTATTTGCTTACCGCTTGTGTGGTTGAGGGCCACTCTTTCACAAAAGGGAGCTGGTGGCCTTCACCAAGAACTTTTCTAACCCACCTCCCTCATTAAACCTCTGTGTGTGTGTGTGTGTGTGTGTGTGTGTGTGTGTGTGTGTGTGTATGTGTGTGTGTGTGTGTGTGTGTGTGTGTGTGCGCGCGCGCGCACTTTGGGGACTTAATCTAAGCCAGATGTGGAACACTTACAGGCCTTCTGTACTTTTAATTGTTTGCACAGGGACTGCTGGCACCAAAACCCCTCCTTGCTGCTTTTCCTATGAAGTCCAGAGTGGGTCCTTTTAACAACACTTGCCACTCTAAAACTAAACTTTCATGGCCTAGGCTAAGTACAAAAGGGGAGGGCGGGAGAGGCATCTATAGGTGTGCACAGAGGACCTCTATAAGCACAGCCACAACCTGCCCCACAGTTTAAAAATCAGAACACTGCCCATAGATCACAGATGGGAAATGTATGGCTTTTCAGGGGTGTGTGTGTGTGTGTGTGTGTGTGTGTGTGTGCGTGTGCGTGCGTGCGTGTGTGCGTGCGTGCGTGCGTGTGTGCGTGCGCGTGTGTGTGTGTGCGCGTGTGTGTGTGTGTGCGTGTGTGTGTGCGTGCGTGCGTGTGTGTGTGTGTGTGTGTGTGCGTGCGTGCGCACACACACGCACACAATCATGTGCATAGGGGTAGGGGCGGGGATTGTTCCCATCACTATTTAACTATACTGGCAATAGTTAATGAGAATTCCAGTCCTACTGCATCTGAAAGGCTGCATGGTCCCCACCAGGCACAAGATATTATTTACAAACCACTGGAGCAGGATGGCTCTGATGGAAGCCTAGAAGCCCAAGATTAGATTCCTGAAGTATCCTCATATTTATTAGTTCAGGACAACCAGCAGCAGCTGGTTCCTTATGCAAAGCTAGTTATCGCTCAAAACATCAGAAGAACTTTGTTGGATCAAGCTCTGTTCGGTTTGTGCACAGTGGTTAAATTCCTGTATTGCAGGTAAAACTCTGCTCATGACCTTGGGTTCAATCCCAGGGAGCAGGCTCATGGTTGACTCATCTTTCCATCCTTCCAATGTCAATGAGTATCCAGCTTGCTGGGGGTGGGGAGCAATGTGTAGCCCACATACTGTAATTAAACTGTAAACTGCCCAGAGACTACTTGAAGTGGTATGGGGTGGTATATAAGCAGAACACTTTTTAGTAGTCTAGCAGATGAATCCGGGGATCTTAAAAGTACAACCGTCGTGTGATGCATCATGTTCTCTCCTTTGTCTCCCAACATCTGGCAGAGATGGAATGCTTCTGAATATTAGCTGTAATAGCAAATGTTTTATCATTTTGGGTAAAGAGCCTATTAGTTGGACCTTGAGTTGCCTTGTGCAAGCTGGTGGCATATAAATCCCCAAAACAAACAAACAAACAAACAACTAGCAATCACACTCCATCAAGTCAATTGTGACTCATGGCAATACTCAGAAGTAGTATTCCATTCCCTTCTGGAGGTGGCCTCGGATGGTGTAGCTTGCCTAAGGCCAGTAGAGAATCAAACTCGTTGGAGGCACAAACTATCAAACTCTGGCTCTGCAACAAAATACTTAAACCACTGAGCTATCCAGCCAGCTTGGATGTGTATAAGATTCACCATTTAAAAGTCTGTATTCAAATCGTGTGAATTTGTAAGCAGATTATTCTGTACACTCCCCATTAACTCCCCCCCCGTCGCTAAATGGTTTGTGACTTGTGAGTAAAATACTGCATGCCCTTTCCTTCTCAGTTTGTAGCCACAACAAAAAGACATCATATCTGGGGGCTGTTAGATAAGGATGCCTGAATATCTGCATTAAGTGGACTCGATTTCCTGGTTTCTAGAAAATTGGGCCACACACAAACACTCACATACAGACTGACATTGTCTCCTCAGGGTCCCATGTGCCAAGTAAGGGGAGGAATTATTTTTTTCTTCAAGGTTTTCTTTCCAGTCTCTGTTTAGGTTCCAGGAAAATCTAAAACAATCTTTTAAAAAAAAAACATATTTCCAAGGTTTTTAGTTCCAGTTGAGCTCAGCACTAAAGGATAGGGCAGGGATGTGGATTTTAAATACCCCCAAAGTTGGCAATTAAGGGAAAAGTCAAATAATTATGTTTGGAATAGCTTCCAGCTCTGCAGTCAAACAAACAAATATGATTAATCAGCCTTATTTTTTTTTATTAAAACGTATAGTGAGGCAAGGCAGCTAATTACCTCAGATCAGCTTTCCACCATCCCCTTTAGGACCCCAGTTTCCAAGACAGATCCACTCATTTCCTGCCAATGGCAGGCAGGCAGGCAGGTTGGCCAGCCACCCCTCCTATTACAAAGTCAAGGTTTTTCCACAGCCTGCATTTCTTATTCCAATTTTTTTCTTTGTCAGAGCTCATGAGGGAAAGACTTTTCTAATGGGTTCCTCCGCTCCCTAGCACTTCCTTTCCTTCAGGGCTCCATCTTGTACTTCTGTACTCCCCTCAGTTTAGTTTAATGAACCCCTTTCCTACATTAGGATACCAGAAAATCTGCCAATTAAATCCTAAATACAGTTATGGTTGTGTAGCTGACTTGGAAAAGTCCCTGATGTTCGGTAAGGTTGAAGGCAAAAGGAGAAGGGGACGGCAGAAAATGAGTCTCCGAGAGACAGTGGAAGACATCAGGGCCTGGCATGATTTGGTCCATGGAGTCACAAAAAGACTATAACAACTGTAATCCGTTCCCAATGCATTCCTATGGGAAACCGCATTTCGTAAGACAAAATTTTCTTAAAACAAATTGACCCTTAGAACGAACTAAATTTGTTTTAAGAGGTACCACTGTATATTGATTTTAAACGTCCCCTCCACCAACAGCTTCTTTTCCCTTCTGAGGCCTTTTCTTCTTGCTTCCATTTGCTTATAATAACCTAACCTCTGTTATTTGAGAGGCTGTTTCCCCACACCGTGGCCCATGGCTTGCTTAACTGGAGGAACATTACTTCAGCATCTGTCTCCACATAGCATGCGGGGTGCTCTTCATTAAAATGTGCTTTCAGATTTGACTCCCTTAGACGCATGTGCCTCTGAGCATGTGCAAATTTCCTTCCTCACTGTTGTGAGTGCCCAGAGCTGCATGGTTTTTTTTTAAATCAAGATTAGGTGAAAGAGCTTTCTTCTCATGGGCTAATTTCAAAGGGGTGAGGGGTGAGTTCCACCTGAGTTAGTTTACTACTTGATCTGTAGATTAATGTCAGTCCTGAGAGCTAGAAACTTGACTTGTAAAAAGCAAGGCTTCCTGTCTTGCGTTCCAGTCCACTTGGTTACCAAGGGAAGTTTTCTTTCAGGTCCTGCATTTTTTCTTGGTAAACTTTGTCAAAGCGCTCAGACTGTGCCACGGTGAAATGAGTCTTCCAGTCTCCACAGATGCCTAGAAAACAGCACAAATCCAGCATACCTAAAGAAGAGGGATCTCATTTGGCAGACATAGGCCACTCTTGGTTTGAGTCAGCAGTAAGACAGTGGTGGCAAACCTTTGGCACTCCAGTTGTTTTTGTTTTGGACCACAACTCCCACAGCCCTTTGTCATTGGCAATGCAGGCTTGGAATTCTGGGAGTTGTGGTCCAAAACATCTGGAGTACCAAAGGTTTGTCACCACTGCCGTAGGGTGACAGTGTGGGGTGATGTCTGCAACATGTGGGGAGGATAAGATTAACTTTTACTTCAACAGCAGCAATCTCACTGGCAATTCGTCCCCTAAATTTCCACTAAACGAAGGGGGAGAGAGCGAGCTTTCCACTATCATCAATGGACAGTCTGAAATCATAGTTCCCCTTGCTCTTAGGCATAGCAACACCCATGGGTGCTAGACCACGGGACACCTTTAATTGACACTTAAATTGTGATACCTCCATGAAAGGAAACATCCAGTGTGTAAATCACATGTCAAGATAAGAACATAACTACATAAGAAGAGCCATGCTGGATCAGGCCAAAGGCCCATCTAGTCCAGCTTCCTGTATCTCACAGTGGCCCCACCAAATGCCTCTGGGAGCGCACAAGACTAGATATCTGCCTCCTGATACTACCCCCTGCATCTGGCCCTTGAAGTACCCCGGTTTTAAGCCTGGATTACACATCTCCATCATGGTTTGTAACGTGTGATGGACTTTTCCTCCAGGAATCTGTCCAATCCCCTTTTGAAGGCATCTAGGCCAGAAGCCATCACTGCATCCCGTGGCAGGGAGTTCCACAGACTAACAACATGCTGGGTAAAAAAAAATATTTTGTTCTCACTCTCCCAACCCTCAATTTGAGTGGATGTCCCCTAGTTCTGGGAGGGAGGGATGTGAGTACATCAGCCTCTCATAAGGCTGGTGCTTCAAGATACTTATCCCACATTGTGCCCTGCCTAGCCAACCAAACCCTTATGAAGTTGCCTTGCCTCACCTTTCCTCAGAAAGTTCCCCTTCGTTTGGTCCATAAATTCTTTGGGAAGCATGGTTGAGTTGCACATACTGTTGTTCTGCATGGCTTCGAAGGAGGCGTTTTGCACCACCGATGTAATGGCTGCCTCATCCAGCTCCTTTCCTAGGAAATGGCAGAGATGTTCCACGCTGCCACGCAGGTCCTGTGAAGGTGCAGGAAACAGATACTTGTGTCAGGAGCAGCAAACTGATGGTGTTGGCTTACCAAACAATTTGGTGTGGTGTTGTGAATAGGACAGTGAACAAAGACTCAGCAGACTTGAGTTCGAGTCTCCACTTGGCCACGTAAACTCACTGGAGGGGGAATGGAACTAGTAAAACCACTCCTTAAATATCCTTAAATATCCTACCTTGAGAAAGCACACAGTATGCATAGCAGCTTCAGTCTAAGGAGTTAGTTTACTAGATCTGTAGATTAACATCATTTCTGAGAGCTAGAAACTTGACTTGTAGAAAGTTCGAAACTTTCACAGTGTGTTTTGCAGTGCCATATTCTGCATGATGTGATAAACTGCATATTCTGAGTTGCAGGCAGATAATGGATCCCAAGATTAATGCTTGAATCACCGGGGGGGGGTGTGTGGAAAAGATTTCTTTTTGCAGGTTTGAAGAGTAACTCTGCCAGTTGTACTGAAATGCTAGCTTCCATTGTTATCTTGTTTTAAGTGCTTAAATTTTGAAATTCTTATTTTCATTCTGTAGAATATTTCTGGGTTGTAGGATGTTTCATAGGCTTGCATTATTTTTCCTACCACTTCCAAGAAAGGATACTTTACACCTTTTAGGAAACAAGGTTTATGTGGTCCCTCTTTCTGTGATTACCTGATGTAGCTGTTCATAGCTGATGAAGAAGACATTACTTTTGCCTTTCAGCTTCATCCAACCTGTGATGTGATCAAACCAGGATCCAAAAAGCACTTCAGAAAGGTGAGCAAACAAGAATACCAATAACTTATTAGATACAGGGCAATATTTTGCATATAACGCCTGTTTCACATGTTATCCCAGAAGCCAGGGGGAAAGAAGTTGACAAGAGTGTATATGCCCCAAGGATTCAGACTAAAGACCACCTTACTGGCTGTACTCCTGAAATTAATACACAGCACAAGTTTGAAAAAGATGTACAGTAGGACCTCCGTATCAGTGGCAGCACCCCTCACCCCATGGATGCTGAAAAATGCAGATTATGGCAAACACGATATATAGCATAGTCTTCCACTCACTCTAGTGGCCAGTTCTGGTAGTGGTGTCATAAACATACAGTATGTACTGTATTTCACTAGCCAGTTCTATACCTACATTGCATGTCTCTAGCCCCCTCTAGTGAACAGTTCTGATAATTTCACCTTTAGTAGTACAGTAAATACAGAACAGTGTTTCTAGATTTTTTTCCTTTTAATATTTAATATTTTTCTCTTTAATATTTTTCAAACTGTGAATAAGTGAATCAGTGGATATTGATCCCACAGATAAGGGACCCTACTATCTATCTATCTATCTATCTATCTATCTATCTATCTATCTATCTA
>JAHTLZ010000111.1:18053612-18075486 GCA_023846285.1 Phrynocephalus versicolor | reverse complement strand
TGTGTGTGTGTGTGTGTGTGTGTGTGTGTGTGTGTGTGTGTGTGTGTTTGTCTGATGTCTGAAGACATGAGTACCCTTGGAAAAATAAGCTTTTCACAAATGGGTCAGACTGTGTTTTCCTCATTCCCAGCAGCAAAAGCAATTTTTTTTTGGGGGGGGGGGGAATCTTTTGACCCAGGTCTTTAGCCCAATGTCCCCTGCCCCATTTTGCTGTCTCCCTGCCCCCAACCTTTATCTTTCTTCTGCTGTCTCTTCCCTCAAATTTGGGACCATAGTTTCTTCAGAAGCCTGTTTTCTTGTAACTGCTCGGTAAAGCGCCTAATAGCAATTAAAGGAAATGTAGAGAGTCAGGACATTATTTATCAAGGCCTGTATTTAACTGATCCCGACAAGCAGGCCAGGGTGTAGCCGTTTCCATGTACTGTGTCCATAGCTGGCAAAAGTACAGAGAAAACACATATTCACAGAAGCAGTCCAGGGGCCAGAGGCCTTGAGAGGCAAGCTGCCTCCCTATCGCAACCTCTGCCCTATCCATGCTATTGACCCCCCCAGGAATGCATCCAAAGAGGCAAAGGTCTTATGACAGTGAGAAGCACTGGTTTGGATCAAGGCAGTTTGGGGAAATCTTTTAGCAGAGCTCACTGCTATTGCTGATGGAACACGTAATTCAGAAGTATTCCACATTCAGCTTAATCCTTTCTTAATACCACCCCCAGCAGCCTATTAATTGCATTTTCTATTTGATTTTTTTAAAAAAACAACTGCGTTGTACACAATGTCCCAGCTGTTTAAAAATAGCTGTATTGAGCTTGCATTAGGCACAAAATCATAAGCTCCAGGTTCCAAAGGAATTTTGATTATATGTGCTGAAAATGCAGCCTGAAAATGGCAAGAAATAATGGCAGAATGAAGCGTGTTAAATTTTTCTTCATCCCTGCCTCTTCTTTCCTTTTGAAAAATAATAATAATCACAACTTGAGCCAAGATTCTCTGGCATACTATCCTGTTTTCTTATATTCATCCTGAATCAAGAGAGTACTATTCTGGCATAAGAGACATTTTCTTGCTATATGAGGCCAATCAACCCAGCATAGTGTAAATGGGCTCCGGAGACCTGAGTTTGGCCACAGAAACTCATTGGGTAGAGGGGCACTAGCAAAAAAACACATAGCTTAAATATCACACTTAAAAAGCCCTGTTAGGGTCACAGTAACTCCGTATTCACATTAGATAGCACATAAGGGGTATGGTGGCTCGAACTGCCGAGCTGCAAAGTTGGCAGCTCGGCAGTTCGAATCCCGGGTGCCACACAGTGGAGCGAGCTTCCGCTGATAACCCCGGCTCCTGCCAACCTAGCAGTTTGAAAGCATGTCAATGCGAATAGATAAATAGTTACCTCCGTAAAAAGCAGGAAGGTAAAACAGTGTTTCCTTGCAGCCATGCTGGTCATGTGGTCGTGGACTTGCACAAGACTGGCTCTTCAGCTTCAATACGGAGATGAGCACCACCCCTAGTCGGACACGACTAGCACACGTGTGTGTGTGTGTGTTGCAGGGGGAACTTTTACCTTTTTAAAGGTAATATAGGGCCAATGTGGGATCAGTTCTAGAAGGGACTGAATTTATCATTAACTGTAGTAAAATAAAGTACAGCAGCTGCTGTATTCAGAAAATACATACTGGTCCATTACAGACTTTTGAAAGAAAAAAGATAAGCCTTGCCCCAAGGCCTTTAACATATGAATATTGTCAAAATTCCTCAGCAGGGGAAATAAGTAAGTAGCATGATGGGTGGCCCTGCTTTCTTCTGCTGTCTGAATATTTGCTTGGACAAAACCAAACTCCCAAGGATTTCTATAGCTATGTAGAGCCTGAGCATATTAGTGGTCCAAGTGTTATAACTGGGGTTTGGTAGACCCAAATTTAACTTCCCACTGAGACGTGAACACTCCTTTAGGCCAGCTCATTCATTCTCAGCCTGACCCACCTCACAAGATTATTGTGAAGGGGAGAGAAAAGCCACTTGTGATGCTTGGATGTCATTGGGAAGCAGGGTATAAATGCAACTAATAAATAACGAACCTTGCTCTTTGGAATGTTATACTATTACATAATGGACAGGAGCATCCAGTACTAATTAGAGCCTGTGCGATCTAGTTGGGGAACACCTGTTTTTCCGTACATTACAAGGAAAGGAGAGAGACTTCAGTGCTTTAGTGTCAGAAAATATGACAGGCATTTTATGGGAACATGGGGGTAATATAACTTAATAACACAAATGTTCATCACTCAGTTTCTTATGTGACTGTTGACAAGCTTCTCAAGACGGCCTCTTTTTACCTTTTTCGAGAGCACACTGTTTGATATGTAGTTCTTAATCTGAACTGCGCTTGTGATATTCACAGAATGAAAACAGATTCAAGGGAAATAGAAAGCAACGGATTTAATAAATGAAGGAAAGATGGGAATGGTATCAGTTATTTAAGAAAAGTGCAAGGCATAATTTGATGAAAAGCCACTGGTTTAGAACAACAGTAACAACAAATCTGACAACTCTCATCCAAATTGATTGTATCAAGAGCTGGAGAAACTGAAATTCTAACACCCTTGTTTGAAATGAGGGTGTGGACCTTCAGCATCCAGGAACCTGCAGTCTGATATGGCAAATGCTGACCCACCTTTTAAGGTACAAAACGGAAAACAACAGGCTTTGAACTGGCTCACAACACTCGGCATCTCTATTTTTAAGTTTCAGTCACTATGCTGCTTACAGCTATAGCAAACATCTAGCCAGGAAAGGTTTTATTTTATTCAACTCTGCTTTTAGACCCGGGGCACCTCCTCTTGAACACAGGGCATAACTTGTGGGATTCCTCCAGTTGGTCCTTTTCAGTCTTTTCAGAAGGTTGCCTGTTTTTGCGGCAAATAAAAAAAAAGGAACTCCAAGGCAAGAGCGCCTGCAAATCTGTATGCCCATCAGAGGCGAAGAAGGTGATTCCCCTCTTCTCGCTTTGGACGAGCGGTTCCTCGGGATGCCAATCTCGGCGTCACGTGCGGCGCCTTGCAGCCAATAAGAGTCCACGGAGCGGAGACGGTTTCCCCTCCTGTGTGTGTCCTGGGAATCCCCACAGCTGATGCAACCCCGATGCAATCGGACGGCGGCGGCCGTATCGCCGCTGACCGTCTTCTGCTCTCTCGTCGGTACTGATAAAATAGTCCCGAAACCTCCGCTCCTTCCTGCCAAATGCCAATGCCTGAGCAACGTGGCCGCCCCTATAAAGGCTAGCTTGCTGGAGGGTCTTCTTCACAGGGCCAATATTGTGAATGACGTGCAATGCACAAGGCTTAGGCGGAGGAAGGACAGCACAATCTTTTCAATCCCAAAAGGGCTGAGAGATGGTTTTTAAATAGGGAAGGGTCTCCATTCTGCACACCCACACATATAATTCACGTGCGCGTATATAAGGGTAAGGTCTTTCCACTTAAGTCAGAAACCGACGTTTGCCGTTGATCGGAAGCCTGCCATTTGCTTTTCAGGGGTAAGCCCACAACATCATGTACTAGCGTGAAAAATCAAGTTTGCCTCTGGGCATGTGCAAAGCGCTTTCCACCTTACCGACTAACTGCAACAGTTCCTCTTCGTTCCACCGGTGTTGGGGGCGAGGCGGTGACGGTACACCAAAGCTTGATTCCCAACACTTCTGTTTCCAAGAATTAAACAGAATTACCTGTTTTTATTTAGTATATGATTATTGCAATGTTTTTAACTTGCTGTAAACCACCCAGAAGAGTGCATTGCAATCAGTCTATTTGACAAGTCAGATACTGTATGTAGATAAAACTAGCCTCTGTCTTTCATACTGCGGTGGCAGGGGAGAAGGGCAGGTAAAGAGGACTAGAAACACCACAACCTCGCTGCTCTTCTCCCACCCGCTTTTTTTAAGAAGTGGGCGTGCGGGGAGTGGGGGAGAGCAAGAGCTGGTGGATGGATATGCAGCGAAGTTTGCACTGCGGCTTGGGAGCCTGGCGGGATATATAGGGAAGCTCCACCCCATCTTCTGACTCACTCCCTTCCCGACCCAGGTACGAGAGGACGTGTTCAGAACCAGCGCGGGAGATTCTTGTCAAGATCCTGGAGATGGCTTTCTAGACTTGCACCGATCTCGAAGGGAACGAGCGTGTCTTGCACGCTAGAAAACCAGCATGATGGAGTGAGTAGATTCTTTTGGGGGGGGGGGTTGTTGTCTTCCTGCGAGCTCTCAATTATTCGTGCATTCTAAGGGTTGGAAGTTTGCGAGAGAGATGCAGTGGCTGCACTTCGGGATGCCTGCCCCCTTATGTAAAGTGGGTTCGTGTGAAGGGGTAGCAGCAACAGTACACTATTTTCTCCTTTCCCTTCTGATACCTCTGGCCCATCTTTCCTCCCTGGTCTTGCAAGCAGGCAGCAGGTGTGCCAGGTGAGCCACCTGGGAGAAGCCCCATGTGCATTCGTGGCTGTGCGCTGTGGCATCGCTCCTTCTCTGGCTGTCCCTACTCCCCCTTCCTCCACTAAGCCTGCCAGCAGAAGGGAGTTGTTTTTCCTACCCCAAGAGACACTTGATTTGCACTCTTGTTTGCTACATGGCTTCTTAGCCACCTGGCGCTTCCAGGTGTTTGAGACTACAGCTCCCCTAGATCTCAACTGTTGATAATTCTGGTTGGGCCGATGGGTGTGGTAGTCCAAAACAGCAGCAGGTTAAGCCTTTTTTGTCTGGTAGAGGGGCATGTATCCCCCCCCTTTCCACCCGGGTCATACTTTTGCTGAGGTCAACTGTGCCAGAGAGAAATGAAGTGGCTCAAGGGTTATAGTGGCCAGATGGCTGGGGTATACATTTAATAAATGAAATGAAATAGTTCTCAACCTGTCATCAGTCAATTACTGCGAACAGGAGTACCACCAATAAGAAGCAAAAAGCCCACCCCTAGATTTTTCCACAGCATTGGGTTACTGCATATAAATCATCTCAAGTATGCTAGCATGCAGGAGATCAGAGGGAAACACTGGGTGCCCATTTACCAGCAGCATGCCAGGTGACGGATAATGCATGGCAGGTAGGAGACAGCCTGTTGTATTTACAAAGGGACCGATACATTGAGAGAAGCTGAATTCTTAGTCAGCCTTATGAAAAGGCCAGTGGCCATCCTAACCTGCATCCCTGTTACACCTGTGAAACATGCAGCACTGGCTGAGAATCTCTTTTGTGGGGCACTTGCTCAGGCTGGTGGCAAGGGTAACAAAGGTAATGCAGGTTTAGTCGAAAGCATGTGGGAAATTGCCCATTCTTTTGGTACTGATATTTTTAAAGAAAATGGCAGAGACATATGACCTCTTGTTTCTTGGCGCTTCAGGTCTTTTGCCCCCACCACCATCCCTACCTGGTGGAGCCAAGTCACTCCTTCCCTGCTGCACCCTGATCCTGCACTGGACCTGAGTCATCCTCACTACAATGTCCCTGCTGGCGGCATTGACCATGGACCTGGACCTGGACCTGACCATGATCCCAGCTAGCACAATGTCCTACAGGCCGGAGCTGCTCAAGCACCGGCCACCCCAAGCCGGTCATTGTGAGCTGCTAGCCGGACCTGTGGATGGGGGCTTTGCCCTCAGCATGGAGCGGCCACTACTGGCAGGTGAGTGAAGAAGTGAAGGATCAAGTACTAGCAACCTAGGGGTTGCGCAGTTGTCCCCAACGGAACAAGGACTGGTCATTCTCTCAAGGCTAAGCTATCCATTTATATGGATTTTAGTTGTTCATTCAGAAAACTAGCAGAACTCCAGTTGATCTGAGATTTAGGTTCCCTTTGCGCTGTTCTCCTTCACATTCAACATTTTTTTCTTACTGTGTCCCATGCACTCAGAACAAAGCAACAGCCAATATCCATATGTTCTAATTTTAGGGATCTCCATTTCTAGGAATCTGAACGTACAAATAACAGCTTGGAATCGGGAATCAATAGCCATCACTGGTTTAAAGCTAGTAACCAGGGCTATTTAAACCTCTCGTGCATTAGAACACGGATGGGCAGTATGAGGCCTTCCGCTATTAGAATGCAGCACCCCATCAGCAGTCAGTGTTGGAACATGGTGGGAGTTAAAATCCAACAACATCTGGCTGGCTGCAAAATGTCCACCCTTCAAAGAGTGTTTTCCAGCTCTTAATGGCCAGAATCCTGTTTGATTTCATATGTGAAGTTGCACTTGTGCAAATTTGCTGGGTGCTCCAGAGGCCAGGTAAGGAAGATTGCTCAACGGACAGATCACATGGTTCCCATCACAACAGATTGACCTTGCCTTGTTTATCTGTAGGTGATGGCTTCTCTGACTGGATGACGGAGCGCACAGACCTGACCACGCTCCTGAGTGTGTCAGGGGAGCCCTTTCCACTGTCACTGCCCTCCCCTCCTGTTCCAGACCTGGAGGCCATGGCTTCCCTGCTGAAGAAAGAACTGGAGCAGATGGAGGATTATTTTTTGGTGGAGACACTCTCCCCAGACCAGGTAGCACCTAGCACCCCACCTTCCAATGGAAATCTCCAGTTTCCCTTCAGTGATGGTTTCCAACCCCTGGAACAACACAGTACCCCTGCTCCCCTGCAGACCTTGGATTCCAGCTGCCTAGAGTTGCTGGAGCTCTATGGTCGAGAGGTAGCTGCTGAGCTCCCCCTTCAGGCCAGTGAAATCCACGTCCCGGTGGAAGAGCCACCCACACTAGCACCCAAGGGGGACCGGCGCCAGAAGAAGCGAGACCAGAACAAGACAGCGGCCCTCCGGTACCGTCAGCGTAAACGGGCTGAACATGAAGCACTGGGAGATGAGTGCCAGGTCCTGGAAGCGCGCAATCGCGAGCTGCGAGAGAAAGCAGAGTCTATTGAAAGAGAGATCCAGTATGTCAAGGACCTGCTCATTGAAGTTTACAAGGCACGGAGTCAGCGCCTGCGCACCACCCTCTAGATAGAAGCAGGGAGTTGTGCCACAGTTCTCACTCCCCCCCCCCCCAACCCAGCCAGGTTCCTCATTAGAAAGCCCTAAAAGGAGAAGCCAAGGGAGCCACGGATGTAGACAAGAACAGCGCACGCATGTAGGGATAATGTTTGAGAAATGCTGGAAATTCATAGACTGCACAACACTTTGGAGCACAGGGCCCAACAGATGAACTGTGTAAAACAGATGGAGAGTGGTAGGGTTTATATGTGGATTAGGTGCAGGTCAGGGCAAAGGATTCCATTTGCAGGACACTGTTGGCTAGTGAGATATGAAAGGCCCCAGATTACTCACCCCTGGCAGCAGGATTTCTTGAATAGGCTGTGTTAGGGTACTAGTACTCTCACTTTCCTCTCTGTCTCTGCCCTTCCAGAGCAGGAATTGGGCAATAATCTGAAGAGGTTGCCTTTTTTATATATGTAGACTTCATAGTACTTCTTTCTCAAGCTACCTTCCCCCCCCCCCAAATTATGCACCAATAAACCCTTGTTTCAAACCATTACTGAGTCAGCCTGTGAATAGCATGTGCTTTTTCTACAGGAGAAGGGTGAGAGGCCTCCAGGGAGAGCCTTGATCTGTGAAACCTCAGTTGTTTGGAAAGTGGCACTATTTGGAGCTTGAAGAGTATAGCATTTTTCCTTCTAGAAGACTATATTTTTTGTCTAAAATCATTAGAAGAAAAATGGAGGGTCATCTTAAGAACATAAGAAAAGCCATGCTGGATCAGGCCAAAGGCCATCTAGTCCAGCTTCCTGTATCTCAGTGGCCCCACCAGATGTGTCTGGGAGCACATGAGACTAGTTATCTGTCTCCTGATACCACTCCCCTGCATCTAGTCCTTGAAGTACCCTGGTTTTAAGACTGGAGATTACACCTCTCCATCATGGTTTGTAACCTGTGATGGACTTTTCCTCCAGGAATCTGTCCAATCCCCTTTTAAAGGCATCCAGGCCAGATGCCATCACCACACCCTGTGGCAGGGAGTTCCACAGACTAACAACGTGATGGGTGAAAAACAAGACACAGGGGATTAAGTAAAGGAGAGAACCACGGGGTTGCGAAACTAATTTTGGGTCAGAAAAGTGGGGGAGTAGGTGGGAAAATATGGCAATTAAAATGTACTTACAAGAAACTAGATACTTCTGACTTTCTGATTATCTTTCCTTCCAGCCAAGAAATATGGGTTGGAAGGTTTCTAAACAAACTTTGGCCAAACAGAATCGAGGCCTACACAGCTGCCTGTTACTCCATTTCAGGCAGAATAATGCCAGGAGGCATTCTGGCACAATCCATCAGGACTGCATCTACTTCTGCAGCATTTGGGACCAGGGGTCCTCCTTTGGGTATGTGTAGTGCAGTCACTTGGAAGCTTCAGTCTTCCTTTGTCAGGCGATACTGGCTGGGCCTTCTTGCCTCAATGGAGGCATCTTTTGGACACAAGGCTCTGCCAACAGGTGGTTCTACAGTAGGAAATCTCACCCCCCCCTTCTGTGCTTCTTTGGTGTGTTTTTTTTAAATTCAACTAGGACTATAAGCTTGATTAAGCCCCACTGTAAGGACATATTTCCCTCCCTGTAGGAAAAAGCAACATTGGACACATACTGTGATGTGTTCCTTTTGTACAGGTGATAAGATAACAGGTGAAAAGGTCCTAGACACTGCTGGGAGTGAACATGAGAGTTGAGCTTTTTGTAGAAGTAAAGATGACTGTCTTCTGAGTCCAACTTCCTAGGTCCTCTGTTCAAGACTAGACTTGGAGGCAGGCCTGAAATTGTTGGGTTGCCCTCTCCGCTAAAGAGAGCCAGGGGTTCCTGCAAAAAGATTGGTCTGTAGCTCCTATCTACCAAGGAAGGGACAACCCATTGTAAGGATGCCTTTTACCCCTGTACAAAAGGAACATGACACGGTCAGCATCCAAAACAGCAATGATACAAAATGCCAAGGTTTATTAATAGACCAACACTTTCTCTTCACTTTGGCAGTCCAATAACAAGCAAGTATTAACTGCAGGGCGTTATCTACTGCCAAGAATGAAAAGTAGGATCCAGTTTCAGGATACGCCCAAGCACCAGAAAGGGGTTGGAATGGATTCATAAGAGGCAAGCCTCAAAGAGGACACAAGGCTCTAGTTTCACTCCAGGAGAGAAACCAGTAATAAAGAAACTTCACCCGTACAGAATTTATTAGTAGAAATCATCTCCTTTTTCAACCAACGATTGATTCTGGATCTGCTGCTGCATGCGGTACAGCTCAGCCACCTGCAACCCAAGAATTGTATATATTATAGAAATCATCACTTTTCTCATTGCTTTTTGTCACTCTGCTGACCCTGCAGGATGCTGCCTTGCTTTTAAGACTAGGTAGGCCCCATTTAATTACAGTTTCAACCGTTCTACACCTGTACATCCATATGGAAAGATAAGTAGTGACCCAAGTGGTATCTATTTCACAATAACAATGCCAATAGTTTGCAGCTCCTAAAGTGAGTCCCCCTTCAGATTCTAATCATTCAGCATGACTTGCAAGCAGACAGTGTTACCTGTTATAAACCCATATGCATGCTTCCTGCCTTTTTTTTGTACCTGGGTGCTAGTTGTGGCATTCTCTGGTTTCTTATCATCTCTGATACGCCCAAATCTGGGGAAGCGAAGCGAGATACCTTTGTCTTCATCCACCTGGAGTCAGAGCACAAGTTGTCCATAAAAGTGGGATAGGGTGTATAATTTAGTGCACAACCAATGTCAACTACCTGCCAATAAGCATGTTCTCTAGGCTCTAGAACCAATAAAAAGAGCTTGCTGATTTTGCTAGCAGAGGAAAGGGGAACAGATAAAGAGACTTGTTTCCTGCCTCTCCAGTAACATCTTTTCCTATCTGAGACGTAATTCTGAAACAACAGTATGAATACACTGATTATACAAACACTGATAATTTATTTCCACCCACAAGGCAATGTCTTCCAGCAGATGAAAACTGAATCCTGTTATGTAGCATCAGCAGAAGCATAGTGTCTAGATCAAGGTAAGTGATAGTTCCACTCTATTCTGCTCTGGTCAGAGCCCACCTGGAGTACTGTGTCCAGTTTTGCGCTCCTCAATTTAAGAAGGATATTGACAATCTTGAACAGAACCAGAGGAGAGCTATCAGGATGGTTAAAGGTCTGGAAGAAATGTCTTACGAGGAGTGGCTTAGGGATGTGGGAATGTATAGTTTTACAAAAAAGGTTGCGAGGGGATATGATAGCCATGTTTAGATACTTGAAAGGATGTTATGTTGAAGAGGGGGCAGGCATGTTTTCCATGGCTTCAGAGACTAGAACTCGGAGCACTGGTTTCAAACTACAGGAAAAGAGATTCCATTTGAACATTAGGAAGAACTTCCTGAGGGTTAGAGCTGTTCAGTAGTGGAATATGCTGCCATGGAGGGTGGTAGAGTCTCTTTGGAGGTTTTTAAGCTGAGGCTGGATGGCCATCTGTGGGGGGTAGTTTGATGGGGGCTCCTGCATAGCAGGGGATTGAACTGGATGGCCGTTGAGGTCTCTTCCAACTCTATGAGTTTGTGGTTCTATGTGTGCATGTTCTCTGTCAGTGGAAAAGTATGAGAGGAGGACCATGCATAAAACACACGGGCAATCCAGAGCTGAAAAACCTACCCAGGATTTCGTTGTACAAAACTCTGTCCAATGATTACAACCAAATCATTTACATATTGAAGCAAGCCATGTTTAGGAGTGTAATCTAATCCCAGCACATTTCAAGCATTCTGTAGAAAGGGTTGCATCAGCCCATTACATATTAAGATGACATGTGCATTCACATCACTATTTTGGCAACACATGATGCTAACTGCAGCAATAAAAGTTGTCATAATTAAACAGCGGTGGTCGCAAGGCAACCACATAAATGACTGCCAGATTTCTTTCAACAGCAATTCTGCATAACTTGCTATGGGTGATTGCCGCGGGTGTGCATGCTGGGTGTACAACGGGGCATGTGACCTGAAACATCTCTGATTACCTATGGCAGAGCTGTCCAACTTTGAACAGTCCACGACCTACCTGACGCTCCAGAACGTTTCCTACGGTTGACTCTTGGAGCGTGCGCACACAAGGGCAGGGGTGTCGGCGGCTCCAGGACCCCCAGGAGATCTTCCCTTCCCCACCCAGGCTCGTTGGGCACCAAATTCAAAAGGACCAAGCAACCTTCCTCCTCTCCTTCGCCCGAGTGAAGGGAAGGAGGGGGAAGTCTTGGTCCTTTTGAATTTGGCACCATGTGTGCATCTTCCCAGCTGCTTCTTTGCCCTGTGGGGCCACCGGGACACTTGTTGTCTGGCCGGGAAGGGGACGAACGGGGGATGTCATCACCGCCTTTCCCCCTCCCAGTGGTGGTTGCCCCCACCACCAACCTCTCCTTCCAGTTCGGCGAGCAGCTTCCCAGGCACTGCCGGAGGGCGCAGAGGGAGGCCAAGAGGAGGTTAGGATGGTGGGGACTGGGGTGATGGTGTGGGGGAGGGGCAGGGGCGATGGCAATGACGGCAGGGGTGGCAGTCGCAGCGGGGGTGATGGCAGTGGCGGGGGGCGGCAGCTGTGGCGGGGGGTTGCAGTGGCAGCTCCAGCGGTAGGTAGTGGCCACGGATGCGGGCCCAGGTCAGGTCTGGGCCCATTCAGTGTCTCTGTCAAGCAGGCCCAGCAAGCCAGCCTGGGCCCACCTCTGCGGCCACTGCATGCACTGCCGGAAAACCCAAACAAGCCGCTGCCGCCACCGCTGGAGAGGATGAGAGGATGAGTGATTGGGGGGGGGATTCTCCGCCCAACACAGGGACCTGGCGGGCGACCCATGAAGGCGCTGCGGGCGGTCTTGGGCAGTCCTGAGTTATGCCAAGTTATGTAGTCCTTACACACACAGTAGTAGGATTCTAGCCATTGCACATTTTGTACTCTGAATATAGTGGTTAACTTGGTGGCTTTTCATTGCCATGTTTTCAAAGCATAGCAGTGCTTTATACCATGCTCAAAAATTATCTTCCACTGTGTCTCTTCTATGATTCTGTATCAATGTTTCCAAAGAATTTTGCATCACGGTCTCAGAATCTTTCCTGACTATTACATGGCCCCACATTTGGACCCCAGCATGGACCCATAACTAGAACTGTATCATAGGAACAAAAACTATTTTAACTATTTACACACAAAAGCGGGAGTATGAAATACTCATGTCTTAAGAATAAACTGTCTGGAGATTTTAGCCGAATATGCTACTCATTCATGGAGCCCTTCCACTGGCCACCACAAACTCACCAATCCAATTGCTGCTCTGTGGGCTGGAGAAATGGATAGATCAGCACACTTCACTTCCCAGACATGCTGGGCCTCTAGCCAGTGGTCAGGCTCTGCTGTCCCACCCCATTGATAGTATGGCCGTGGCTGTGGAATCACAAGGTCCTGTAACACAGAGATTAGGATGAGCTAGCAGGAGACTGGCTACTCCCTGCAAATGACACTATTTTCACTTGGCTGGTCAAGGAGATGACCCCCTTAGACTTTCTAGCGTGGGAGCCTGAAATAATTCCTTGTATAAAATCAAAACTAGCTGGCTAGAATAAAAGACAAGGTCCAAAACCGCTTCCCTCTTTCTCTCTTTGCTACTCTTTTAACATCCTACACAGAAACACTCTCTAAAAGGAACACTGAGAGAGTAATAGCATGCACCACTTGTATCTTCTTCCTGGGCTGAGCAGAGAACATAAGAAGAGCCCTGCTGCATCAGGCCAAAGGCCCCTATAGCCCAGTTTCCTGTATCTCACAGGGGCCCCACCAAATGCGTCTGGGAGTGCATGAGACGAGATCTCTGTCTCCTGATACCACTCCCCTGCATCTGGCCCTTGAAGTACCCCGGTTTTAAGCCTGGAGATGACACATCTCCCTCATGGTTTGTAACCTGCGATGGACTTTTCCTCCAGGAATCTGTCCAATCCCCTTTTGAAGGCATCCAGGACAGATGCCATCACCACATCCTGTGGCAGGGAGTTCCACAGACTAACAACATGCTGGGTAAAAAAAAAAATGTTTTGTCTGTTCTTACTCTCCCAAACCTCAATTTGAGTGGATGTCCCCTAGTTCTGGTATTTTGTGAGAGGGAGAAGAGCTTCCCTCTATCCACTTTACTCATGCCCTGCATTATTTTGTATGTCTCAATCACATTCCCCCTCAGGCACCTTTTTCCAGACTAAAGAGCCCCAAATGTTTTAGCCTTTCCCCAGCCCAGTAATGATTTTTAGTCTGCACCTTTTCCAGTTCCACTATGCCTTTTTTGAGATGTAGTGACCATCAAAGGGAATGCCTCATTTAAGATCCTACCTTGAGAGAGCTATGGAGTTGCTCAAGGTCTTCATCTGAAAATCCAGTGCCGATCTAAAAGGGGTGAGGAAAGATGAGTGTTAGAAATCAAGTGCTTCATATTATCTTGCAGGGAAGGCAGGCACTTGAGGCTGGACAAGGTATGGATAATGCAAGGCTCAACTGTTTTGTTTCACAGGCAATACCTCTTGTATACTCTTTTGGTAGAAGACTCTCCCTTCGCCTCTAAAACTTGCATCCAGGACAAAATGACTTCATTTGCAGCAGCCCCTACTTTTGTGGGCGCCGATTATTCTGTGAGCACTAGTTGCTACACCAGTGTGCACATTTCCCTAAGCTCTCTCGGGCGTGGGCCAAGTGTCTAAGTGCCCCTATCAATGGAACCACTGGGTTTATCTCACCTTGCAGATGCTCTGAAACTCTTCACTTTCCTCATCATAGCAGGCCAGGAGGAAACCGCCATATGTGCCTGTACGCTTGCCCTTGCCCAGGTAGGCGCCGATCACCACCAGGTCCAGTGTATCTGCAACCCCCTCCAGATAATCTTTTTTTATCTGGCATGGGAAACATGGTTACAAAAGGACAGAAGTCATCCCTGGGCATACTTTTACCTCTACAGCAGGCATTGGTCAGCCTTTTCGGTAACACAAAACTTGTCCTAGAATTTCAGGGAACCCATTGCTTTCATATGGGTTGTGGTGTTTATTTCCTATTGGCTGCTGTTTGGAACAGATGTTTTATTCCAATTGATCAGCAGTTGCATGGCCAATCTGACGAAGGGGCACATGGTCTACCACTACTTGAGCTCAGCGGGGCTCAAATAACCCTTTATTTCTGTCATCGTCCCTGCAATTCAAATTGGCCTTCAATTCTTACCTTCAGCCAGTTGTGGGATCTCTTGGCAATTTCGTATGTGGCATCCACTTCCAGTGTTTTCACCATGAGGCCTTCACATGAATCTGAAGGAGACAAGACGTCTTGTTAGTTCAGCCTCCTCAGCAAGTGACTTATCCTGCTCCTTTGCTCGTGAAAATTAGGGAGGGACAGATGGCACTCCTAGTTTTAACCTCTCAACAACCCTGTGAGGATCCAATAGGGAGTAACAGGTTACTTGCAAAAATGTATGGTTCAGCAATATTTTGAACCTAAGCTTCCCAGATGTTAATTCAATCATTTATCCACAACTACACCATGCAATTTTGGCTTCATTGGGGCTTCATTCTAGGGCTCAGAACAGATACATCAAGTTTATATGAAAACAGTAGAACGGGAAAGGAGATAAGAAAAACAAAGTAGACTTGATATTGTCTCTGCATACCTTTGATGGAGCGTTCGAGGAATTCTGCTATCTCGTCCGTGTTACTCGTGTCCATGGAGGTAGCAAAGAGAAACTGGCCTTCAACCTCCACGAAGGAGTCACGCAGTAAAGACCGGCGCTGTGACAAGGGTTTCTGTACTAAGGACTGGAAGGATACATAACTGAATGTTTAGGCGTCATGGAAGGCATAAGGATAGCAGTGGGATGGAAAGAGCCAAAGCAGGGTGACAGGAAAACAACAGCAGGTAATGCAGAACAGATGTGGCTTGAAACCGAATAAAAGCACAAGATATTCAGTTGTTAAAATAAATGCTGCACTTACCTGCCCATTGAGATAGAGCATGTCAAATGCATACACGCATACTTGCACTCGGATATTTGCAGCGTCCACATCCTGGAGAGCAATATTGAAGGAGAAGTTAAGGTTGAGATTTCCAAACCATTACAAACTGGGGAAGTTTTGGTTTCCCTTGTGTGGCTTTTACACAATTCAACAAACAAGTGCAGAGAAAAGCAATGTCCTTTATGTATGTCCCACAATGTGAGAATAAAACATACGATTATTACTCTTAAAGGCCCATAACATCCTCCTATACCAACCTGCTAAGAGTATTTCATCTCATTGTGTGGTGACTCCATAACAGAAAACTGAAGCAAATGAAGATCTCGGTCAACAATTTTATAAAACAATTACGTAACAACAACTTACCTTGCGCTTGCGTGTGGTCAGGACCTGGAATGGCTGGATCCGTTTTGAATTAGGATCCCAAGCCACAGCCTCTGCATCTAAGATGCAGGATTTCACAGTAGTCTTTTTCACCTGCAAAACAGGGTCATTTCAGCTCAACACTTGCCCCGTGCCAGTAAATCACCACACTTTTGTTTTCTCCTTGTGATACACTCCCTTTACCCAACACTTCCCAAAGCCCCTTTACCTTGGGGATACGGCCGACAATGTCAGGATACTTTGTCGTGTTGTTCTCTTGGTTCCGGCTATAGATGTGCACCTCTCCATTCTCCAGAATGTGAATCTTTGAGGAAGAAAAAAAATGGGCCTGAGCTACAGAATTCAAGGAGAATGGGAGCTTAACTTCCAGAGTATGCCCATTGCCTTGTGGCGCAGTGGTTAAATGCCTGTACTGCAGGTGAAACTGTGCTCACGACCTGGGGTTTAATCCCAGGTAGCAGGCTCAAGGTTCACTCAGCCTTCCATCCTTCTGAGGTCGGTAAAATGAGTACCCAGCTTGCTGGGGGGAGGGGCAATGTGTAGTCTGCATTACTGTAATGAAACTGTAAACCGCCCAGAGACTACCTGAAGTGGTATGGGGCGGTATATAAGCAGAACATTTTGCTTTTACCTGGGCTCGCTCCCCATCATACTTGTATTCACAAGTGAAAGCTGCCTCTTCAAAACGCTTTAATACTTCCCCAATGCCTTTTGTTGGATGAGCAAGCATGGGCTTCAAGGGGATCCCTGAGGAAGGAAGTACACAAGGTTGAGAGCGGATAATCTCTCAGTAATGCCCAATGTGAAAAAAATGTTGCATTCAAATCACATATGATGATAACAGGGAAGAAATATAGCCTTTCTCAAGATTTCCTTGCTGAACATTATATATTCATTATGATTTAACAGACCTGCATGCAGGTTTTTCACCAAGAAAGCCAAAACTCAATTCCAAGTTTTGGCTTTCTTGGTGAAAAACCTGCATGCAGGTCTATTTTAGGTATATAATACATTAAATTATATATACGGATGTGTGGGATTGCCCACTATACATAAACATGTCATATCTGTAAGCATTATTCCAAAGTACCTATTTACATGTGTGCATAATCTTGAGCTCTTTGGCTAAAGTAATATGAAGAGAGCAGATCAAAATACATAAAAGAAGGCTAGCCAATATGTAGAGTTAGAGGAAAGAAATGGCTAGCCACACAGAATCCAGTCTTCCTGGAGCCTTTTATAGACAATGTTTGTGTTTTAAAATGCACATTCATATAAGGATCAGAGCCCAATTGTTGGGTTTTAAAAATTTATAAATAAGATACAATAAAACAAAATAAAATTTAAACATTAGGAAGAACTTCATGATGGTTACAGCTGTTTGGCAGTGGAATATGCTGCCACGGAGGGTGGTGGAGTCTCCTTCTTGAAGATTTTTAAACAGAGGCTGGATGGCCATCTGTTGGGAGTCCTGTAATGGGGCTTCCTGCATGGCAGGGGGTTGGACTGGATGGCCCTTGAGATCTCATCCAACTCTATAATTCTAAAGATCTTCTTTTTTTTTATTTTTTTGCAAAGGGTAAAACTTCATGCCCTGTTTCACAGCTGTAGTCTGATACGTGATCAACAATTTGGAGAGCTTAAGAGAAAACAATACTCCTCTTTGCATCAAATGCCCCATCCCTCCGCTTTGCTAAGAAACGTTTCAAATACCTGGTGTGATTTTGCAGTGTTGAGGCAGGCTCTCCACACCATGCTCTAGAAGCACTGGCACAATGACGTCGTAATTTGGAAGCTCACTGGAAACGAAATGAACAACACTGGCTAAGACCTTGGCCTCCTAAGCCTAAAAACATCAACTGGAAGGCACAAATCCAAACTTTCTCTTGGAAAAAAAGGTGCTCATGCTCACAGCCTTAGGCTTCTGGTTTTGAAGGGCCACTACTGTATTATCTACTATGGCTGTAATAGTTCTCCCATGTCATTTTCTGCCCTTGCAAGAAGTTCTATCAGGGTGCATGTTTTGGACGACAAGACTAATTGGGGGGGGGGGACCAAACAACATTTCAGTTTCCTAACTATAAGGCAGTGGTTCCAAAACTGAGACCTGGCACTCCACCAAACCCAGCGTGGGGTACTGCTGAATTCTCAAATCCTTTGCTGCTGCCTCCCTCCCTCTTGGCTGACAGGTTTCACCCAGTGCTGGCTGGGATCGTGCCCAATGCCCTGCCTGTGCCTCGGCACAGGCCCTGAGCAAGAAACGCCCCTGTTCCTGGACACACGCCTGTGCAGGAGGAAGACACGAAGGCGATAGCAGCACCCTTTTTGTGCCAGGGAGGTTCCTGGATGGAGTTAAGGGAGGGGAGACTCAAATTAATTTGAGAACCAGTGCCATAATTAGACATAGGGGGTGGCTATTTAAGTATCAAATGGCATGGGTTGTATTGGGCGTGAACAAGCAGTCCACCCCTCAGCCACCTGCCCCTAGCTCCAATGTGGCAGTGTCCTTCCCACCTCTTTGCATGTCCTAGAGGCTTGTGCAAAGTCCGGCCCAGGGGCCAAATGGGGCTGACTGGTCGGCCCCCACACATTTTCACCTCACCAAATCTGGCCCTCCTTGCAAAAAGTTTGGACACCCCTGCATGGAGATGCTAGGGATTGAACCTGGGACCTTAAGTAAACAAAGCAAGTTCCCCAGTCCTTGAACTGCGCTTCCTGAGGTCTTCAGCGAAACAGAAAGCAACTCACCAGAAGGCCTGCTTAACAATCAAGACTCTCTCATCTAGCCAGGCTTTGCGTGCCTCTGTCGATTTGCCCTTTGCAGCATCTATGACCTCGGGGGGAAATTCTAGAGAAGTAGAAAATGCATGTTCCTCTTATCAATGACGGTACATCACCGTGCCAATTAACAAAAACCTGTTATCGACCTCAGCTTCTACTTGAAAGAAAAAGAAGCATTTTTCATAAAGTGGTAAAAGAAGTTTGGAAATGTCAACAATATCTGGAAAAATGTCACCAACCAAAATGAGGTTGAGCAAAGCTTAACCTTCCCACATAGCTTTGTATCGCTTGTTTATTGCAACCATTTTTCTCTCTCTCTGGCCAACAACTGGTAAAAATAAGTTTCCTTGTCCTCCACCTTATCCTTATTCTCCTCTCATTACTTCAAATTCAATCTTCTTTAAGAGCCTTTATTGTGGAAAAAAGATTCGCCATTCTTGCCTGTACCACAGAACAACAAAGCCTCTAAGCTTCTCTTAAACTAACTTCCCTAAGGAAATCCTGAACTCACTTTGTCCTGGAGGAGTGAGTGACGCTGCCTGGGCCAGAGCTGAGAGGACTGACTGCTCCGCTAAACCGATTCGCAACTTTCCTTCCAGGGACCTGAAATTCACAAAACAACTCACTGAAACATTGCAAGGTTGGAGTCGACTGCTGCGAGCAAAAACAACAAAAGGGCAAGGTACGAGGACTACAAGCAGGACAAGAAGCCAGATGCGTTGGCAGAGGGATGACAGAAGGTTAGCATGGGGAGTTGAAGTGGGGAAATGCAGCCATCACGTGACAATAATTTTGTAAACAAACAAACAAACTCACCGAGCAATGTAGCGAGCCTCTGAATGGCGACAAGCAACAAACAAAGACTTGATAATATCAATCTTCTTATTCATGGACTGAAGAGGGAAAGAAATGAGAGGGAGTGTTTGAAATACAAATTGAAGGTTTAAGGAGAGGGAAGAATAATCTAGCCTGCAACACACATCTCACAATGAGGGCTTTTTGCATAGATATCTGGGACTTCAAGAAGACAGAATCTACAATGTCATCCCAGATGGCCTAATTTCCCTTAGTGACATTACATTCTGAATAGTGACACTTTCCACTCTACTTGCAGGGTGTATGTTAGAAGCAGCCAAAAGTGTAATGTCAAATAGAGCAAGAAAAACTACCCTACCTTGGCTTATACTATCCCGCACTTCTGGTAAATCACCTGGAAAATATTGTCCCAGGCATTTTATCCAAACGTAGAACAAGATTAAGATTGACACAGAGGGAAAACTCACTTGGCTCATTTGACCTCAGCCTTGCCCTATCCTCTGACAACCCAATGCCCCGCTCTGGATTCGGCTCATTGACCTTCCATGCCCCCTCTCTCACCCATTACTTACAGAATTCCCAATCATACGCCCAATTGCCTGGAGCTTTCTAAAGACGGCAGTAGCCCCAAGCTTGGGTGGCGCAAACATGGTGCCCTGCGTGGTGCGGCTGCTCTCAGCAACTA
Organism: Phrynocephalus versicolor; assembly: GCA_023846285.1. Lineage (NCBI taxonomy): Eukaryota > Metazoa > Chordata > Lepidosauria > Squamata > Agamidae > Phrynocephalus > Phrynocephalus versicolor. The sequence goes on along the minus strand of JAHTLZ010000111.1, from coordinate 18,055,785 downwards.
ATCCGAGATCTCCCTTTTCTGCTGCCTCTGCCTTGATCTGGTCTAGCTGCCGACCTACAGGTGTGTGTGAGAGAAAAAAGACAATATCGTCACAAACCATAAATGTAAGGGTGGGCGATGACTTTATTAAAAAAATATATTTTTATTATTTTATGGGGAAAAGAAAAAAGGGTGGGAACACACTCCCTCTCTCTGGCACACTCACATATATACATATACATATAAAATACTGTACATTTTTAGTCGTATTTCATCTGATAGCGTTAATAGCTAAGCTCCAGACTACATCCAATTCTTATGATTTTACTACATCTTTTTTTGTGTTTAGCCAAATATAAAACATATGCCAGGATTGGAAAAAATCATATTCATCTTTGTCCTTCAATCTGTATGTTAACCTATCCATCTCTGCACATTCTATTATTTTATTCAATAGCATTTCTTCGGTTGGTGTTGCTTCAATTTTCCATAACTGTGCCCACACCATTCTTGCCGCTGTTAGGACATGCAGTATTAAGTAGTTACACTCTTTGTTCACAAAGTTTGGTAATAAAGGCATATAGACATATACAGTATATGCTAATAGACGTATTTCAGGTTTGAATTCTAGGTGGGTGGGCGATGACTTTTACTGGACCACTATAAAATTATACAAATTGAAACTGGTCACCCAACCTAATGGTGTGCACGATCTTGGGAAACACGCAGCCTTACTCTTGTTCTTTATAAACCACAAAATCAGCCCTATTTCAATCACTTGTTTCTTATGAATTCCCGACACTTCAATTTTTCATGTAACAACAGAAACGTAGGACATCTTATACATGTTATATTATGTGTGGCAAATATTATAAACATGCAGTTTATATGTTCTAAAACAGTTTAAGTGTTATTAAACAGATGTTGCTGTCTGTTTTATTGGCAGCACCCCCCCTACCCCTGCATCTTAATCAGTAGTAGGTGTAATGAGTGCAACTCACCTGTGGCCTGGGCCAAGGCTCTCATAAGGATGGTTTTGCCAATACCCAGCTCTAAGCCCTCATATGCTGGGCCTAACTGATTGAGACAGAGGTAAACACAGGAAACCAGGTCTTCTGGAGACAGAACAATCACAGAGCGGAACAGATTGCTTAGGGTCTCTATAATTTTCAACCTGAAAACAGATATGGATATTGAATGGTGCTGTGCGAGGAGAAAGTGTTACTACGATTCTTCACCATGCTGCATCTTTAAAGTTAATTTACCTGGCAGATTCTTCTTCAATCCTTTCAAAGGTACGAGCCACAGCCAGGTATGGTACTCTGCGAGAGACATAAAGCCAAACAACTTGGATCAACAGAGGCAAAAGAGAGTCCAAGGGTACCTTCTCATAGTTATTATTTGTCTGCTTCGAGAAAAGAAGTTCAGTTCTTGGAATTATAGAAACACAATGTTGGAAGATCTTCAGAAGGCCCATTCAACACTGCAATGCCAGGGAGAAAGTCCACCCGAATGATGGGGCCATATAAGGAGATCAAGTGACCAGTGAGGACAGCACGCAAACCAAAGGCATTCTAGACCTCTTCTTCCCATTTAAACTAAAGCATCTCCATAACCCAAAAAGTTGCTAAATAATAACTTCAGTAGTGTTTGATTGTAACGAACTGTTCATGAAATGAAAGGCCCATGTCTAGTACAGACATGAAAAACAGATTCTTGTCTTAGGGAAGCAGCTGGACTAAATAATCTGTCAATATATCACTTTACAGATCCACTGCTACAGATTTATGGTATAAAGTTGATGTGAAAACAGGGAGACATTGCATCTGTGCCCTTGGATGACAGGAGGGGGTAATAATAATAATAATAATAAAAAAGAGAAGTGTGAAAGCAATCTAAGCATGACATCTTCCTCACCTTTCACCAGGACCCCAGCATGCATCTTGGACTGGATGATAATTGTTCTTTGCAGGGTTATACTCCGTAGGTTCAAGTTTAGCACATGGCTTGACAGAACTAGGAAAACAGGGAATAAATAAGAAATTCAATGGATACAATCACATACAGCTTTGGGAAGCCTGGCAAGTAAACTTACAAAACCTGTCAGTCTATGTATTTTAACCAGACCAAACAAAATAATAATAATAATAATAATAATAATAATAATAATAATAATAATAATAATAATAATAAT
>JAHTLZ010000111.1:18020704-18053602 GCA_023846285.1 Phrynocephalus versicolor | reverse complement strand
ATAATAATAATAATAATAATAATAATAATAATAATAATAATAATAATTAATAATAATAATAAACCTTATATTATACATATACATTATTTGTGATCTGTTGCACACTGGTCCCAATTGCCATGCGACGTGATGATGAAAAGAATCCAAATTTATCTATAAGAAAGTTTTTAATTCATGAAAAGTAATTTTTGCTCCTTACAAGCAAAAGGCTACTTAAACACGTGCTCAGGCCTGACAATCTGAAAAGTGGTTCAAGGACTATAACTTCTGTGTAGACAAAGTACTAAAGCAAGAAGGGTAAGATTTCAAACTATAGTAAATAAGAATTAATCAAAATAAAGAGTATTAAAAATGGCTCTGTGTCTTTTTTGTGGCCGGAGATTCTAAGTACAATGGATGCAAAAGGTCTGCATGAAGTCCCAGAAGCCATCAGGATAGGGTTGGGACTGGAGAGCTCCCTTTGATCTAGATTTGCACATGCTATTTGCATTGTTTGTTTAAGTTGCACTTCCACGGCTCAAGAAGTAGAAATGAACACAACCTTCCCTTCCTGCAAAGGTTAGCTTTTACTCATGGATTACATAAATGAAGGAATGAAAAATGTCACAACCAGCAATTCAGCTGATTTCTAGGGTAAGGTGATTCTTGATATAGGTGACTCTCTGTTAATGTCTTGTTCATGGAACAAGAAATACTAATTAGCATAATTTGTGAGTCTGAGGGACCATCTCCTTAGGAATGAGCAGAAACCTAGCCTACTTCTGTTGGTTCTGCTGGATCTCTCAGCGGCTTTTAATATCATCAACTCTGGTATCCTTATGTGCCGTCTAACTGGGATGGTACTTTGAGGCAATGTTTTACAGTGACTCTAGTCCTTCCTGGAAGGGAGAACTCAGAAGGTGGTGCTGGGGGACACTTGTTCAAAGACCTGGCCTTGGGTGTCCTGCAGGCTACTTAATAGGGATGGGCTGTTTGTTTCATTTATGAAACGAACAGCTGCTAGTGCACACCGTAAATAATTACAGAAGCTCTCTTTCTACTGTCAGATAGCACCAATCACTTATGTTCAATATCTGCTCTAATTTTTTGCCCTGCTGCATGGGACTGTCTCCTGCACAATTGTGGCCCATCCCCTCTTGCACAGGTTTCATTGCAACCAAAGCAAAAACAGCCACTGCAGGTGTGAGGGGGGGAGGAAAAGCCCTGCGTGGAAAGGGGCAGAGGTTTGTGCGCCCCTGTGCTTTAGAGGGAAACTTACTTACTTGCCAACAAAGCTACGGGACTCATGGTTATTCACTTCTGTATGACTGTTGAGCACAGGTTTCTTTTCTTCCAATGCAGGCTTCTGCTTCTCTGTCTTTACAGAGGCCTTTCTGGGGGCTGTCAAGAGGAAAACAGACAAATGTGGCATTTTCTTTATATGTGCTGAATTAAAATTAGTTTGGAGCATTAGCTGATGTAGGAAAATCATTTCCAGCTCAGAGATACTGATAAGACTTTGAAACAACTGTACTCAGGGGTCAAACTCTTAAATGCCAATTAAGTATTAAAGAGAGAAATGGAACTGTCACCCTCCCAGACTCATTGCCTGGCAAAGTGGCCTCCCAGCATCTGCTCACATTACATTGGGGCATACCAGCACACAGGATATCCTCTCCTTCAAGCAGCAAATCACCTAACCCATACCGAATAGACACTTATGAATTTCCATTCATATCTACTATGCTTAAGAATATTGTGATTTAAATTGAGATCTATTTCAGGTATAAATTAAACAAGTGGAGCTGTATCTCTGTTCTCAGCACTCTCAGTGGTGATGTCAGATTAGCTGCATGCAAAACATAGCCTGTGGTCAACTTTGCACCATCAAGGACCTCCCAAATGACCATCCACTCATTTAAAAACAAACAACAACTCTCTGTTGGTGGCTTTGGCCAGTTCAATCTCCTTAAATAAAAACTGGAGGAAGGCATCCAGGCTTTCTGTTTTGAGTCGAATGATATTTTTGGACTTCGTTTCATTATTTCTTGGACTGGTGGAACCTATGGTAGCTGGTGGGTGTGAAAATCTCTCCTCCTCCCCCACCCCGGCCAGCCAGGGTTGAATGTCTTTGTATTAGATCTATACAGTATACAAATAGTAATGCATCTTCTTTCCAAAGCACGCTCACCAAAAAAACTAGATATGGGTTTGCTAGGTGACTTAGGGAGTCCCAACATGTTGTCTTCTGCTGCTTTCATTTCTGTTTCATGTTCTTCCCGTTCTGAGTTCTCCTCTTTCACTTTTAGGTCCATTGGCTTCTCATTTGGCTCCTCTTTTGAACCTGTACAAGATGTAAAGAGATTTTAAGAAGACTCAGACTGTTATCTCTTCAAAATGAAGTTGTCCAAACTCAAACCTGGAGCAAAAGGAAAAGCGTGTTTTTTTTTCTTTTCTTTATTTCAATAAAAGCCCCTTAGGCGGCTACAGATCTGTCAGTAAGGAAAGAGTATGGGGGAAATCTTTGAGGCCCACAACACCCAGAGAGGAAATGAGGGCAATCCAGGTTCATAACAAGGTTGGAAAGTGGGTACAGGATTTAGATTATATAGTCACTGTAAATAATGCATCACATATTACATTACTGGCATATATATGTCAAAACAAAGCTGATAATCTATAAAATGGTACGGAATAATGACATAGAATAATGACTGCAATGAATGAGAGGCACATAAGACAGAAACTCTAGCGGTACCATTCTTTACATACTCATATGCATGCAAGTTCCTACTGATTTAGTGGGGCTTACTCCCAAGCGAAAGAACTACAACTTAAATCCAGCTTTTCAAAAAATGAACTCTCAGTTCATCAATGTTCTCACTGTGTTTTGTCTGGAAATGGACTACATTTTCAATTAGGGGGAAAAGAAAAGTGTATCCCACACTTGTTGCTGATGCTCTCATATCCCTTGTTCACTTCCATGCCATTGTTTCCTCATCATTTGTTTTAGCCCTTCCCCAGTCTGACGCACAATAAGAAATCTGAAAATGCTCACCGTCTCCAACACCATCATCTCCTTTCCACCTTTTGGTATTATTATCTTGGGAGCTATCATGGGTGTTGGCATCTTCTTCTTCTTCTGCTTTCCGTTTGGGGATCTGCTTGCGAGCTAAAATGCGAGATAAGTCTTGACGGGAGTTCCACCAGCCTGACACTTTTCTTTTTCAGTTACAGATCTTTTCCTTACAAAGTTCTTTTGGATATAGTCTGCTATATTTAATTAATCTCAGGATCAAAGTATCCTGCCTTCACAGCTGGCTGGCTATAACTCTGGGTTTATACAAGGGAGAAAGGTTCTAAAAGGGGTCAGTTAGATGAAGTGTAATTATCAAAATAAAAGCACGTACTAAGATGAATAGGCTAAAGATCAAACGTGCAATGTAGACATTAGCTGAGTATCTCACTATCTGCTCACTTGTAAGAAAGAAACACAATGATAAGCATTCCTGGCTGTTTTTTAATTATAAAACGAGGTATCTACCAGTTTTTCGCCGTGGGATAATGGTGGTTGAGGATGAGTTAGAGGCTGATGGGCTGGTGCTTGGGGAGAGATTCTCTGCAGGGTTTCTTTGTTCAGGGATACAGGCAAATTCCTAAAAAGGAAGATATACAAAAGTGGAACAGTTTACGATATAGAAAGAATAACCACAAATCTACAAACTGTGTTCTTGAAGTTGGGCAGAAGACGAAAAACTTGGGGCTAACATATTGTGGTACAGGGATCTGATATGTTTGTCTAGGTCTTCTATTCATATTTGAAGCACAAGGCCCTAAATAGAGTACAGTACATCAATGAGAAGCAAAACTATATCTTAAGGGTCAGATGTGCAATGAGAGCACCCGCATGATAGGATTTGGAACACAGCATTATTGATTAATCAAATACTGTATCAGAAAATAACATGACAGGGCTTACCTGTTTGTTATTACCAGTCTTTGCATTCTTTATATCTGAGTTCCCGGGATTCACTTCATCTCCATCGTTAAGTACCTGGGAAGCTTTTTCAGGTGTAGAATTTTCTGCACAAGGTGTTCCATTGTTTATCAGCTGTTCCGAATTTACTGGTTTCCTCAAAAGAGACATAACACTTAGCAGCATAACAACAGATCCACCCTGCGCCCTGCCTTTCCAATTTTATGATTTATTACGTTTGCATTTAACCTTTCTTCCTAAACCCTCAAAATAGTTAATCTGGTATTCTCTCCTACCATTATATTTTCACAGCCACTCTGAAAGGCAGGTTAAGTTGAGAGATAGGTCAAGATTATCCTATGAGCTTTATGGCGGAGTATGTATTTGAACTAAGAGCCTCCTGTAACCCTTCCTCAGCAGATTCTTCAGGTTATAATAAATCTATATTCTATTTTAATTTTCATGTCAAGCACTAACAGAGATTGCAAAGATAGTAATTTTTTTCAGGCATATAAAAGAGAAGCAAATTCTTGTTAAACAACTTGTACATATAAAAATTTAAATTTTTTAAATATTAACTAGTAATGTAAATTTCTATATGTTAAAACAACAGCCTACTTTGACAAATCTTATACGCTAAAAACAACAGCAAACTTTGGAATTGCAAACAACTGAGAAGTCTCTTTCACAGCTCCACCAGAGGCAGTATTGTTTATGAACAGAATGTTGAACTAGAGTTCAGATGACCTGGGTTCAAATCCCTCACTGGCCGCAGACATTCAATGGAAAGTGATGGTGATGAACTGCTCCATCACATGCCACTCCTTATGGACATTTGAAAGGGACAGGATATTACACTCTCAGCCTTATAAAGACGTGTGTCCTCAGACATAAAGTTTTTTTCAATACTTTATCATATATTTATAATCTGAATTATTGCCCAAATTATAACCTACACTATAATTTTTGACCTTATTTTAAAAGAGCATACACAGTTGTCTGCTTCTGTGAAATTTGCTTGAAGATTTGAAATAATATTTTCTAAGCAGTTAATTTTAGCTAGAATATCTTTATAACACTAAACAGACTGCTTTGATGTCAGTGCAAAATCATCGTTATCACTACATCTAGTTTGGAAAAAGAGTGGGAGAGAGAAAAAATATAAAAAGATTCTATATCTTCCAGTTTAGTGGTAACTTCTGAGCATAAATACACAACTTATTCAGTGAACCTTTCAGTGAGAAAACCCTCTAATATGGGATGGACCCAAACAATGTTCTCTTTCTAATAATTCTAGTCCAAGGTCTTACAACACTAGTCAAGGCCAGATCCCTTCAACATATGTTACTGAGGATATGCTGAATCTTAATCTATATAGACTACTATAAGCTTCGCAGTAGCTCACTTTTTTGGGCTGGTTTCCTCTTCTGAGTGATTCTTCTCTTCTCTCTGTTCTTCAACCTTTTTGCGTGCCAGAGGTTGAAAAAATGACCTGCCAAATATAAGCATACATGGTTGTATTGTTTTCCTTTATTTGTGACTGCCAAGTTCATTACACTTTTTGCATCAAGAGAGGAAGATGGCTCCTTTAGAACACCAGGCGGTGATAATGAAACTGTTTTGGACCAAAGGAGGACAATTTGGATTTTACAGTCTTCTCCAAGAAAAAAAATACCTTCTCTGACAGCCTTCTGTTTGGGGAGGAAGCAAGTGGCAAAGAGAGAATGTGTAAAAAAGGGGGATGCCAGATGATTCTTGGCTTTGGTCCTTCAACTGCTATTTTTATTCCCATCTGCAGAATATGCCCAGAGAATGTTGTCCTCAGCAGAAAAAAGGGTCCCACCTCTTCCTACAAAACTGCAGCTTCTATGTTGCAAATAGATGGCTATGCAAGATCAAGGACCAGTCTTGCTTGGAAGTAGAGTACAGTGGATATACTAAGTTTACATACCCCTGTTAAGATGTAAAGTGTCTGTGATGTATATAAATGACAAAAAGATAAATTATTTCAGAACTTTTTCCACCTTTAGTGAGATCTATGAACTGTACAACTCAGTAGAACCACAAACTGAAATATTTTAGGTGGAGGAAGGAATTTTTTTAAAAAACCTGAAATAATATGGTTTTTATTTAATCTTCCTCCACCTAAAAGATTTCAGTTTGTGGTTCAACTGAGTTGTACAGTTCATAGATCTCATTAAAGGTGGAAAAAGTTCTGAAATGATTTATCTTTGTCTCATCTGTATACATCACAGGCACTTGACATTTTAACAGGGGTGCGTAAACTTTTTATACCCACTGTATAAAATTGTGTTCTATTAACACTTTGTGTTGCAATTCTTGCTTGAAATATATTTGGAAATATGTACATTTGCATAAAGTATAAAGTTCTGCTGTTAGATAGTTTGGGAAAATACTGGAACACTGTAAAATCCCTCATTTAAACAATTGTTCTTAAAAATTATTGCACTATTCAGCTGAAGAAAGGACAATCTCATAAGCAGAGGCCTTCCGCCAATGTTGCCTATGTTTTAGGAACCAGAAGATAAATATATTTTCAGCTTTAGATTTATGCACATACTGTACATACATACACCTATGAACAACTCTCAGAATCCTGAACAATGCTTACCTTATGGTGCTCTGCATCATGGAGTTTTGAATAATGGCCCTGGACCCGCTGTCAGAATGACAGCTCAGCAGACCAATCCCATAAGATAAAGAGAACACAAGTGGGGTTCATGTAACAGAGTACGGGTTAGATACTAATTTCTCATAGGACACGCTGATGGAGAATGGAAAGAGAAACAGAGTAAGCAACTGTGTTTTTATTAAGCAACATGGCAGGCTAACTTCAAAACCCCTTTTCAGGCTGATATAAAGGCCATACAATAATGGCATGAACATTCTTATTGTACGGGAAAGTAGAGATCGGGAGTGCTGAAGACTTTAAATGTTCTTTTTTTTTTCCTAATGATCTTGCATAAAATCGTAGTATCTCCCCAAGTCTTTGGGATTTCAGAGTTATAAAAGCAAATAATTAAGGCAAGTTAATTAAATTAGAAATAATCCCTCGCTGTGGAACACCCTTCCGAGTGATGTGCGCTCTGCAGAGTCCCTGCTGGCCTTCCGTAGAGCTCTTAAAACCTTGCTCTTTCGAGAGGCCTTTGGTGACCAAGTGTAACTTAAACAGTTTTTTTTAAACCCGCCATCTGCCATCATTGCCATTATTTTTAAATATGTTGGGCCACTGAGGCCTCTATTATGCCTGCGAAGGGTGCTAGCAGTGCTTATTTTAAATTCCTGTTTGTCTGTCGTATTGTATTGTGTATTGACACTGTTTATTGTATCTTGTATTGTATCTTGTATTGTACCCTGACCATTGCTGCACTGGTCAGATTGCTGGAAGCCGCCCAGAGTTCCCTTGGGAAGATGGGCGGGGTATAAATCCAACAATAAATACAATAAATAAATAAGTTATAAGCAACATAAGATGAAGATGCAGGAGAGAAAGTTATGGTATTGGAGCTATTTGCCATGCTCATGCATATATTATTGCATCGCCTAGGACACTGATAGAACACGACTTGTTAGTTAATGTTCAAGCCCAAATGCTTTATTAAAAAAAAGTCTTTCCTGGAGCATATCAATGCACAGGAAGGAAAGCCATGTAAATATAATAGTGCCATTCCCATATAAACAGATGCTATCCCCAACATATACAAGTTCTTTCAACCATATGCAGCATTAATAATGGTGACTAACACCCAATGTTGTCCCCACAAGTGCTAATACAGATGAGAACTTTTCACTAAATTGTGCATAAAATACTGCAGAAGAGGAGTACAGTATCCTGAAAATCTCCCAAAGCTCATAAACCACGGAACAGAATTAACAGATGGGGCTTATTGCTAACTTTGTGTAGTTTGTGTCAGTTTCTGTAACAATTTGATGAGAAGTGTACTGCACCACTGCACAGTACAAGAATGCAAATTTCTGGAAAACACTGGACTATCGATTCTAGATAGCCCCAGACTATCTTGTTTATACAGCAGAGAGAGTCAGCCTCCAAAGATTCAACATCAAGTACAGTACAAGCTATTACTTTGCATGCGTAAATTAATAATGTTGGCCATGACTTCTTTTGCTCATCATTACAGATTCCACTGATAGAAAAGCCAGGGCCCATGCACTTTTGCCCTTCAAGCATGTAAAAATGAGGGATCTTCCCCTTTTATTATCTTTACATGACAAGCTGAATCTGTCCAAATTCCCAGTTTGGGGGTGGGTGGGTGTTCGTTCTCTCTTATCCACGGTTTTCATTATCCACGGTAAAGCCTGGAACCAATCCCCAGGGGATACTGGGGTCCTACTGTACTTTGTTCTACACAGGACAAGTGTTGCCACTTCTAGGAATGGTGGTGGGGAAAAACAGTAAAATGCAACAGTTGGAAACACTGTATCTTGAAAGGAAGGGCATCCCTACAATGCAAGATGTTCCTAACCTCCTAGGTGCCCACTTCTTATCTATTCTTTTTGGTAGCTTGATTTTCACAGATTTTTCTCCCATTCTATCCCAGTTATGCATTCATGCACACTATCACATACAAAAATGACTGAAAAGGAACCCTTCAATTCCTCATGTGAAAAACCCTATTAAATAAATTTTTATTCTTCCTGTCCTTACTGTCGGAGGTTGTTCTTATTAATGTACACTTCACTCATAGCATCTTGTGAAAGCAGTTTATTGGTTGTTTGGGTTCATTTCAACAGTTGGGAGAAAAACAAATACAGTAATAAAGAAAATAATCAGAAAACACCACAAAGGTTAACCAACAAAGGCCCCAGAAACACTTTCCTGAACTTCTCTGCCATACTGCCTCAACCCTGTTTCTTCACCTCCCTCTTCAGCAATTTCAGCCACTTTTTTGGAGGGGGGGGGGGAAATCGTTTATTAATACGTTTACACTCAAATAAAAAAAAAAGACCCAACAAAAATATGAGGGGAGGCGACGAAAACGTCATCGTCAAAGGTAAGCAGGTGCAAAACAATCACTTAATTCCCCCCCCTCCTTCTCTTGCTGCTGCCCAACAAGGCTTCAAGCGTCAGCTTCTGACAGTGAAAAAATACGGAGCGAAGGACCGGGACAGGAGCCCTCCCGTTCCTCTCGGTGTCTTCCGAGAACGGAATAAGAACGGAAGGGGCCGAGCTCCGACTCCTGTTCTGAGGGGGCGGCTTCGTTCCCGCCATCAACGCCTTCCCTTCCCTTCCCTTTCCCTCCCCTCATGGGAGGAGGAAAGGCGTTACTCTCAGCCGCCAGGATAAATCCCGCCAAAACTGCCCCCTCTCCCCTCCCCCTCCCCCTCCCCCTCCCCGGCCCGCGAGCGATTCCCCTCAAGAGACCTTCTCCACAGGGAAGGGAGGGAGGGGCGGCGGGGGGAAGGGTTGTGCGCGCGCCCTCCCGCTCGGCCGCCCGCGCGCCCGTTAAAAACAATTACCTGCGCGAGCCTTCCCCGCCGCCTCTTCTTCTCCCTTAGCAACCCTCTCTTTTTTTTTTCGCGCGAAAATCTCGGATCTGACCGCCAAGGCCAAGCGACGGCCCTTTGGCGTCATACGCGCGCGACGCTGCAGACGCTCGGCACCCTGGGAAACTGAGTTCTTTCGGACCAAGGGCATTCCCGAAGCCCACATTGAGGCTTTAGTGACCCAATGGTAACCAAACTTCAGCCCTCCAGATGCTTTGGACCACAACTCCCAGAATTCCTAGCTTCGATTGCCAATTATAAAGGACTGTGGGAGTTGTGGTCCAAAACATCAGGAGTGCCGATAGTTCGCCACCACTGCCCTAGTCCAATTGTGTCCAAATTTTGGACCTCCAGATGTTTTGGACCACAACTCCCACAGTCACTTGTTATTGGCAACACAGGCTTGGAATTGTGGGAGTTGTGGTCCAAAACATATGGAGGGCCAAAGTTTGGACACCCCTGCAACCCCCGTTGGGAGACTCAACCCTGAAAAGACACACTCTCATGCCCTTCCTTTTAAGTTTTTGCTTCCCTTGTTACTTCACAGGCAAAAGTCGTCACAACACAAAATCACAGCCAAGGACCATAAGCCAGCATTCTTTTTGCGAGGACCAAGTGGCACAAAAGTAAGCATACTGTACTTGGTAAGTCCCGAAAATAAGTTGGAAGGGAGAATACTTCATCCACTTATCAGACTGATGGTCCCTTCCCTTGATCCAGCATGGCTCTTATTATGTTCTTAATACTTTATATATAATATAATATAATATAATATAATATAATATAATATAATATAATATAATATAATATTTTATTATATTATATTATATTATATAATGATTTGCAACAGCCATGCAATAATTATTTGTATATTAAGGTTTGCACCTGTGACATTTTGGCAAAAGTACATAAAGATACTGCACAGCTTTGTAATTTTTTAATTTATTCTTTTTGTAGTTCTCATAGATTAATTCCACTGACTCTGCTAAATGCACAGAAGTTGCACAGGAATCAACTGGGGAAAAGGCCAAGCCATGTTTTAGAAACAGCAGATCTGGATCTTTGGTGGAACGTCTCTCTTTTCTGGGAGTCCTTGATGTTACGAATTGTATCCTCCAGGGAAGCCAAAAAAAGCCAGCACTTAAGAACTGAGCTTTCTTGGAATAAGTTTCCTACAGAGCATTGCCAGGAGCCTTCCCTCTGTTTTCAGGAAGCCAATTAAGATAGAATTATATAAAACTGCCCTATATTGACCTGAGATGTTCAAATGGGTTTTAATTTGCAATTTCTCTTTAAAGATAGGTTTATTGCTTTAGGTAGCAATAGGGTTGGTTGTACTTTCTTGTATTTTAAGATTGTGTTTTTATTGCTTTTTTTGTATGTTATGAACTGCCCAAAGAATGTGGAATGAATGAATGAATGAATGCAGTGGTTATCAACAGTCTCTATTAGCTTTTATCTCCACCTGCTCCAAATCTTTTGCAGATTTAATGGGTTTTGTCCATTCAACACAAGGTGCTCTTTCAAACCTTTGCTGTACAGTAATTACAGAAAAAGTCTTGCTGCAGAGAAAACACTGGGAAGACTGCTGGCAAGACTGCTGCTACAAAGTAGTTTAGGGAAACCCCAGAGGAAGGACAGATGACATCACTGCAAGCTCTACCTTCAAAAGAGCACTGTTTACAAGGCAGGACAGGGGATATTGTAATGAAGTCGCAGTTCATTAGTAATCTGAACGTGCAGGTTTTTAGGTAATGCAAAATACTGGTACATTAAAGTAAAACAAACACAACCTCATCTCCCTCTGTTTCTGTGTTGTTTTTTAATGGGGAGGTTTAAGGCCTTAGGACTTTTGATCACAACATATTTTAATTCAGGCATTTCAGCACTGGTTTTTTTTTTTGTATTTGAAACTAGAAAATTCAACACTTCAGTGTCCCAATGGTGTGTGAGCAGTCCTGACTCACAGCATACCAATGTTGTTGTATTGGGTAATCTGTTAGTTAGGCTGTGATCCGTCACTCACTTACCAGGTCCTAATGTACTCAATGGGTCTTTCTTCTGAGTGGACATACATAGGACTGTCTTGTGCATTTACTCCAGTTTAATTGCATTTATCTTGTGCTTGTTCCAAACTCAGAACATTTTTATGTTCCATATGCTATATGTTTAGGAAACTATAGCTTACGTTGTCAACACTGGAGCCATCTATTCATATATGCAGAGTTAATCTTTAATGTAAAATGCTCTTGCCCTGTATTTCTGTGTGGATTCAAACTGCTCTACTGTGCACATGAATGAAGCGTTTAGCTTGATTTATGCTTAAATCAGTCTGAAGGTCTCTTTAAGTGTTATGCCTGAGGAGTGAAGCATGGTAAGTATCGGCACATAATCTCCATACACACCTCTCCCAGTTGTAATTGTCAAGTACAGTGTGTGGAAATACTGTTGCCCTTTGACCTCTCCTCGCTAAATCCTAATATAGCATGATGGCACGGGACTCAAATCAATGGGTTCACTAAATGAGATAATTGAACAGCATGGAGTAAGCTTTTTTGTTCTAATGGTGCATCTGTTTGTTCAGATGTACTGTTTCTTTCTAAGGCCATGTTTATCGGACAGCTACCAAAACCGATGAACAGCACAGAATGCAGCATGTGATATGTGAAAGCATTTCAATGTAATGTGTGTGCTCAGGAGTGGAGAAGACAGAGAAAAGGACAGCCAAAGATAGAAAGATGGGATTCTGGTACCCTGTGCAGTTATCCTTGACAGCCTGATTCTAGGCGGAATCAGACCATGATTTCAGAAAAGTGACTGCACCTGATGTCACCTAGGAACAAGCTTCATACTGCCTAATCCATATACAGCCCAACTTTCTTCTTCCTTGGGTAAAATTGTGATCATCTTCAAAGGCTGCTCAGCTTGATCTGCTCAATGAAAGGTGTCTGCATCTGATCTTCCGAGTTGCAGGATGTTGTGTTTTGATTTCCAGAAGGCACCAATGTGGAACCCTAAAACCCTGACAGGAGCTGTCTGTATTTATCTGAGTAAATGCCTTGAAACAGGGGTAGAACCTAGAAATTGTCCCTAAAACTGCACTGCATCTGTCCCCTTTCCTTTAGCATCTGTGGAGTCCCAATGTAGTTGACAATGTTTCTTATTGCCCATCAGTCCCTGCACTCATGGGTATGCACTGTTCAGCTTTCCCCCATTACGACTAGTGGGAAGTCTTGTCCTATCCACAAAATTAAAAGGAGGGAGAAAAAACACAAACTAAAACAAAACCCCAAGTGTCTAATAGTATGGTAATTTCAAGTCTTAACACATTTGTTTCAGTGGGAGCTTTTCAGGATCAAAATACACTTCTTCTGACAAGGGTTACTTCTTCAGAAATTGGGTCAAGATTCTATGTTTCCTCATGTTAAAGCTGATTCCACCGAAAGATGAATGACAGTAAGAATAAAGCAGCATCTTTTGTGGGGGGGGGACAAAGTGAGGCACTGTCTCAATGTCCTGCGCAATCTGTGCGATGCATTCTCCGGCTGGCAGTTGGTCCGATATGGATGATAGTCAGCCTTCTCCCTGCCCTTTAGCATCGTGCAGCACGCCTTGTGAGCTGGGTAGCAGGTTGGGGTCAAAGAGAGGCTCTCCCATCCAAAGGCGTGCAGCAAAGATGTGCCGGCATGGCAGCTGGTGAGCTCCGTAGATGGAGCAGCTACAGGTGGCCAGATCCTGGCTCACTAAAAAGGAGCAGTTGCTCCCTTCCAGGAGGTACCCATCAGAGGTGTCCTTGAGCTTGTACTGCACTTGGGGCACGAGGTCCAGTTCCTCAGCCAGCAAGTCAGAAGAATCAGGCAGACAAGTGGTATGATAGAGCTGAGTGGCAAGTGCCACACTGAGTGTTGCTGTCTCCGCAGGCAGGGCCTGGAGATCCAGCAGTCCCTGGACACAAGCAGGCAGTGCCCTAGGTGGCGTGAGTACCGTCAGAACCTTCCGGCGATGGGCACTAAAATGGTCCAGGAAGGAGCACTCTTGATTTTTTTCAAAGGCCCAACACTCTACCCACAGGCTTCTGTGAGGGTGCCAACACTCCAGGAAGTACTGTAAGAAAGATAGTGGAGCGACATCTTCCAAGCAATTCAGGTACTGGCTGTAGACACTTGGTGAGCTGGCATTTGACATATCGAGGAGCAAATTGCGGATCTGGCCCTCTTTTGGAAGAGAGAGGTCACAAGCCTTGCGAGAGAGGGCCTCCAAGACCTGCAGGCGGCAGATCTGCACCTTGGCGCATGGCAGCACTTCCTCCACCGCCTCAAAGCCCATCGCATCGGCTCCGACCGTGACCACCTTGACTTGCAACTTAATATCTGGGACACTCTGCACTAATGAGGCCACCATGAAGATGAGGAGGTCAGGCAGCCCCTGGCGAGCCAGGCAGTAGGCAACCTCACGACCGCGTCCGTTGCCATCTTGGCACAACATGGTATGGAGCTCAAAATCTGGGTTGAGGCAGGCGGCGCGTTCCAGGAACAGGCGGGCCGGGAAGCGCTGCACGAGTTCACGCATGTGCGAGGTGGCCAAAAAGATGCTGTTGAGGACAGCCACATCCTCCTGAAACACCAGTTTCACCTTTGCACCTGCATCTGCCTTGAAGAGCCCACCCAGGACAGCCAGGAGCTCACACATGCCCTTGTCTTTGGCTTTGCTATAGTTCTGCAGGTTGCAGACCACGTCAGGGTCCAGAAAGCGCTTGGAGATACTGTTGGTGATCCGGATGGGCAACCCCAGGCTGGCTCTTAGCTGGTGCCTTCTGAAATGGTGGGCAAACTCCAGTTCTGACAGGCAGTGGTTGTGCTCTAAGCTGGCCTCAGTCACCACCAGGCAGTCCTTTTTGGGGCCTAGGCGCAATGTGATGGAGGCTGGGCAGTCAATTTTCTCCCTCCTGCAAGAGAGGCGATTAAAAGATGGGGTCAGTTAATTGGATAACAGCAGCTGTTCCAGAGCTCAGTTACCTCTCCCAATCTACAGTTACAAGCCTGGAGATCTTCTGCACACACTGCAAGGGATTTACCATTGGGTAGCATCCCCAATGAAGAGCTTACATCTGGGATGACCCTGGACCCTGGAGATAAGAACAGGGGCCAGGTTACCATGTTGATATTTCTTCTCTTGCGAAACACAGCAGGGAGAGTATTCAGGGATCTCTACTTCTCCCTGATAGAAAGGCATTGTTCCCACAAGAGGGAAAGGAACGTTTTGGTTCTTCAAAAGCAAAAAGTGTTCTGCTTATATACCATCCCATACCACTCCAAGTAGTCTCTGGGCGGTTTACAGGTTAATTATGCAGGCTACACATTGCCCCCTACCCCAGCAAGCTGGGTACTCATTTTACCAACCTTGGAAGGATGGAAGGCTGAGTCTGCTACCTGGGATTGAACCCCAGGTCGTGGGCACAGTTTTACCTGCAGTACAGGCATTTAACCACTGCGCAACAAGGCTCTTGAAGATGAGGAGTACCTCCAGTACCAATTTAAAGGAGTACCAATTCTAGTACCAAATCCAGCCCTTTTCCACAGGCAACTAACTTCTTTGCCATGGAAAGAAACCATCATTAATCGTTTCTCAAATTTTGCATGAGGTCTCCAACATTCCTAGGCCCCATGCTCTCTTAGGGTTGAATTGCTGACAATAGGAATTTGTAATTTGAAATAGGCAGGTATTTTTGGACCCATCCTTTAAACTTTGGCCCCGCCTGCCAGTGAATTGCTCCTTCCGTCCATAAGTCTAAAACTCAGTTTGGCCTTCAAACTGATCAAGATTTGATCAACTGACTGTCCTTTCTTCCTTGCTGTTCCAGATCTTTGGGCCTAAATCCCTGATTACCTGTCAGATATCATAACTCTTGGTTCCTTCAAATTCCTTCTTGAATAGTAGATCAATATCTCCATGGACCTTTTGGCTCAAGGTTGAGATTCACATTCCCCACTCCCCATTTTGAATACCCATATTTTTCCCATCTATAAGACACTCCCCATCCTATCACCTTCACAGGTGTGCTTCAGGGCCTTCTCTGTTGCTGCTCCCAGACTTTGGAACTCCCTCCCGCTGGAAGCCAGGACTGACCCATCTCTGCCGTCTTTCCAGAAGCAGGCAAAGAACTTCCTCTTCAGGCAAGCTTTCCCTGAATGGTGGGCTACCTATTATGTGACTGTTAGATGGATTACAATGCATTATTGCATTGACTGATTTCATAAGAACACCAGTGTTTTCCACATTTGTTTCTACTGTATCCCTCATAATGGAATTTGTTCTTATTTTTGCATGCTCTATGTAGCTTTAATGTTACCTTTGGATGATGCCTCTTCTAATTCCCTGTTCTTAAGTTGAATATGTTTTAAATGGTATGGCTGTATATTGTCCCTCATTATTGTAAGATACCTTGGGTCCGTTTCCAAGGAGAAAGGCAGGGTAAAAATATTCAAAATAAATAAATAAATAAAGACAACCCCCACTTTTCCAGCCCAATATTACAGTTTCACAACCACACAGTTCTCTCCTCGACTTGCTTCCGTGTATAAGGTGGGCCACAATTTTTAGTCTAACAATTTTAGACAAAACCATAGTCTTATACATGGAAAAATACTGTAACTCAGCACAGGAAACAACTACAGTAGGATCACAGTATCTGCAGGACACCAGTCCCAAGCTTTTCCTAACTCTGCAGGTGCTGGAAATCTCAGATACATGAACCTCTCTCTTTCTCCATCAATCCACCCACCCACCCTCCCACCCACTATAGCATAGTCTCTGGCTCCCATAGTGGCCAGTTTAAACTGATTTCTTGGGTTTTTATTTAATCTTTTCAGCCAGTAAATAAGTGAACCTGGGTAATGATCCTGGAGATGTAGCTGTCCTACTCTACTTATTATTCCCCAGTTAGCCCCACCTCTTTGCCTTTTGTCATTCCTCCGGTGGTGAGTCTTAGTAGAATATAAGCTCAATAAGGAAGAACTCTTTGGACTCTGGGAAATGCAAAACATACAGACGGTGCAGTTGAAGGCAGTAACAACACTAGCTTACAGGTGGTTCCGCTGCACCGTGCTTTGGCCCACGTAGGTCCCGCTGTGCTTGCAGACGAGGCGCATGAAACGGAAACGGAGCGTCTCGGCCAGGTTGGGCTGATAGTACAGCAGGCTCCGGCGCATGGAGATCAGGGGCTTCAGGCTGGCAACGATGAAGAGGACCTTGTGCTGTTCACACCACTCATCAAAAAACATGCTGAACTGATGCCAAGTATGGAACTCCTGCCCTAAGCCGAGGTCCCCCATGGGGCCGGTCTGAAACGCAGCCCTGCCAAGCACATGGTTCAAAAAGGTTAGAAAGGAACAAGACTGATAATGACAAAATATAGCCTTATTCAAGTGCTAAGCGTAAACAGGCCAAAAGGGATTTGTATGTCTCGTAGTGCCAAATGGAGCTGGGTTAGGGAGTGGGGGTGGTCTATGACCCATGTTTCTTTGTTTGAAGAACGGGGTGTGTGACTTAAGAAGCAGCTTTTTACAACTGTCCTTCTTGCCTCTTACAAGACTTCTGCCCTGGCTGCAACACTATCTACTGTAGCCATGGATTTTAAGAACATCTGAAAGTTCCATTCTGGTGAAGCACATCATTTACCATGTCTGAACTTCTGGGACCTGCTTTGAAGAAGAGTTATGTAAACTCGAAAGCTAGCAATGTTCCTTGGTTTTTTTTTTTGTTTGTTTTTTAATCGTGGCCTATAAAAGTATCACCTGTAACCTATTTTTGCAGTTGTGTTTTGTGATGACCACACGGCTCAACCCCCTTTTTGCTTTGATTGGGCAAAGCAATAC
The DNA here is from genome assembly GCA_023846285.1 of Phrynocephalus versicolor. NCBI lineage: Eukaryota > Metazoa > Chordata > Lepidosauria > Squamata > Agamidae > Phrynocephalus > Phrynocephalus versicolor. The sequence goes on along the minus strand of JAHTLZ010000111.1, from coordinate 18,036,247 downwards.
AGTTGTCCCCCACCCTTTCGCAGTTCATATACTGCGGTCCTGGTATATCGTGGGTCTGCAGTATATGAAAAAAAGCCCCCCCCCCGGGGTAAGGAGGAAAGGCCTTCCCAGGCCCGTTGGAGGCCCCAAAATATCTTCCCCCCAAACCAGAATTGACTTCTGGTAAACCAGAAGTGACCTCCAGATCACTAGGAAGCACTTTTGGGGCCTCTGGGGAACTGGAAAGCCCCTTGCAGGCCCGTTTGGGGCAGTGCCAGGCCTGGGGTAAGTACAAGAGCCCCCAGAGAGCCCGCCCAGTCCCAACCTGACCCAGCATCCGCATACTGCGGATGTTTAATTATTGCGGCTCAGCTCGGGTCCCTAACTCCTGCAATAGGTGGGGATTTACTGTACACCTAGAATGGAATACGCCAGCCTTCTTGTCATCAGCCCCTGAATTCAGTGGCACTTACTCCCAGGAAAATTGATAAAGGACTGTAGCCTTCTGTCACTGAAATCAGTGGGACTCATAGCTCAACTCTGCATACAAGTACCTGGAAGTATACCCCAGCGATTGCAGTGAGGTTTCCTTCAGCACTGTGCTGCAGGCGGGCTTGGGTTAGGCACCTTCCTTTTGATCTACGCTTGCCAGGAGGATATGCATTTCCATATTTTCTTGAAACAGCACGCCTTTCCATTTTGACTTTAACATTCAGAAGTGCTATATAAACACTGGCTTGGATCCATGGCCTTCTTTATGTAGTCGGAAGGGTTCCTTCTGTCCACAGAAGGCTTCCAATGCAGCAGATGATTTCTGCTAGCGCAGCAAAGGGGTAGAGACAATTTTTGTTCCCTTTTCATCTCTCCAGCAAAATCTATTCTTTTAGGGTTAGGGGACCCTTCATCACTGTATGTGTGTGTGTGGGGGGGAGAAGACAACAGGATGCAGGGGGGAGGAATTGGCAATGCTGAATTGCTTCCCTAATTTAATTTTCAAGGGTGGGAACATTCTGAGCAAAACTGGCACTGGAGAAAAAGAGGCTGGATCTTTCAGAGACTGAAAATGCTCTGATCTGGGTATTCTTCAGTATTAGCTAGAATATGTCTCTTCAAAGGAAACTAGTACAATACCTGACAGATGGAACATACAGTACTTGAAAACTATGGGCGTTTATACACGACCCTTAAACTCTGCCGCAAATGGCTGCAAGCTCAGGAGCTTAAAAATGTTTCCCCACCAGCTCCGGAGTTTGCAGACAATTAAGTGCGACCCCGCCCACCTAAGCGCGACCCAGCGCACTTTTCTTGTACCTGCTCTTGGGAGGTGAAAGATATTTGATGCGGATGTGCTGGGCTCTCCTCGCTTCTTTTTGTTTTTCGTTTTTACCTCCCGCCCCTTTAAGAGAAGGAACCAGGAAGTCACGGGGCTCCGGCAGCTTCTCTCCCTCCCCTCACGCAGCCAGCAGCCAGGAAGTACGGAGGGGTGGAGACGCACGAAGAGCGACAAACCCCTAAGATCTCTGGTCCAAATTTAAGGGGCCAGCGGATCTTAGGGGTTGTGTAAAAGCGCCCTATGACGCTCCAGGTTTAGAGATCCAATATCCACCAGGCACCCATAGCATACTGTGAGAAAACAGATACTGTACCTAGCAAATCAGAGGCTTTCTGTATGGACAAAGTTGTTCTGCCACGCTTCAATGGAAACTAGACCTAAAAAGAGAGGAGATGTAAGAGAATACCTTGCCATGGGATTATATGGTGTTGGAAAAACCCTATAACAAATTTTGGGGAACCTATGGAAATCCAGATGCTGATGAAATTCTGCACCCATCATCCCCCAACATTGGTTAGGCTGGCAGGAGCTGATGAGATTACATCTGGTCCAGGTTCCCAGTCTTGCTTTAAAAACTATCAGCAATAACTTCCCTTGTGAGGATGCGGGTGGCTCTGCATTTGGACTGAATGCAGTAAAAGATACGGCGAGGTGTTGGAAGCGAGTTCATGCAAAAGTAGATCTGTGGGCCCAAGATGTGGAAGTGCTCACGTGTCATGTCTTCAAATGGGAAAGCCAGTGAAAAAAACCCCAAAGTTTCCAGGCATGTCAAAGATGAAAACAGTTCACTTTGCTATGCATAAACAGGTCCTTTTACATTAGGGAACTCTGATCCCTGTATCCCAGGCCCCCTCTTTGCCACATAATAAAAACTCATAATCAAGAGTCATACATCAGTGCACTCAGAATATCGTGCAGTAAATGCAAAATAACCATATGACAAGGTGGTCCTGGAGGCTACACGATAAACATGCCATGGTGTGCATAAATTATGCTTACCTTTACAGACTGGACCAGTGAAAGCCCCATGCTTTGATGCTCTGCCCTCCAACTCTTCTAGTTAGAAAGAGTGCCTGCTCCCATTGTGTCTGGACCACGATCCTCTGCATTTTCCCTCTTCCTCTTTCAAAAGGACCCCAGATCACCCTCGTACCTGGGCATCAATCTCCCTGCCCACTCCAGTTTCTTTGAATCTTGGCTCGTCCAGGTTTGCAAGCCTGCAACCAGGCCCAAGCGCTGGGGAACCAACCCGGGCGCTCCGCCTCCCGCTTGCTGATTCCGGCTTGGGGGTGGGGGGGTGGGGGGGGAGGAAAAAAAGAAGATGGCGAGCCGCGAGCTCCACCTGCTGGGGCTTCCAGAAAAACAGATGGAAAGAGCGATGTGGGACCTGGTTAATAATACTGAACAAGGAAGGCTGAATCTGTGTGAGGTGGAAGAAGAGCATCTGAAGAAGACGAGGCCTCTGGGCATGTGCAGAGTGCCTCCTCTGTATTATCCCTCAGCGATGCATATATGCCATTGATTGCATACCTTTTGCTTATAGACTGTGCTATTGGAAGCCTTGGCAAGGTCACACAATGCATGGCCGAATGAAATCATGGCACTTCCCTGTGAAAACGTTTTGGATGACGACGAGGTGCCGCCTGGTCCAGCCATTATGAATCTCAACGTTGGAGTCATTTCCAAATGCAACACTTGGAATATTAAGCGGATCTATGGTTTTCATTATCCACAGGAAGGCCTGGAACCTATCCCCAGCAGATACTGGGGCCCTACTGTATGTGACTCCCCCCGCCGGAAATCCAGCTGTGGTTTGTCTTCACTCTGAATGAAGAGAAACTCCACTAGTTGAATTTAGTTACTACCTCTCTCTTTCTCTCAGCTTGTCTCACTGGGTCGTTGTGAGAAAATTTGATGAAGATGAGAAACTAGATCCACATCATCATCCAAGGCCTGCAGAGCTGAAAGGGACTTTAGGGATCATCAAATCCAGCCCCCTGCCAAGCAGGCAGAGTGGGGATTTGAACCAACCTGCCTAAACTTCTGAGCTATCCAGCAGTTCCTTTGCTTTGAGCCTGTTGGAGGGCAGTGTGTATACAGTAGGACCCCGGTATCCGCTGGAGATTGGTTCCGGGCATTTCCGTGGATAATGAAAACCGTGGATAAGAGAGACCAAAGCCCGAAAACTTCTGTAACTTCTGTTTTGTGACACTAGCTTGCTTTACAGCTATTTGTGACAGTAGTTTGCTTTGCAGCTGCTGAATTATTTAATCCCCGCCCCCCTGCCAACAGTGGATAACTAAATCAATGAATAACCACTCGCTGAATAACGAGGTCCTACTGTACAGCATGCGTATTTGTAACACAGGGGTGCGGATTTGTGGTTTTGCACTACAATTCCCACAATTCCCAACACAACCAGGGGGGGCTGTTTTCCAAAACCACAAATCTGCAACAGCTCCAACAGATATGTTTTTGTATTTTCTGGCAGCCTGACGCATCTCAGAAGGAAAACCATTTTTGGGAAAGCAAGATCAGCAACCCTGAAAGGCAAGTTATCTGGGGAGACGGCAAGGGGGGAGCAAAGCCTCCCGCAAGAGCCACAGCACTCACCGCAAAGCCCAAACCCCACTTAGAACGAGGGATGAAAGGCTAGCCCCGCCCCTGTCACCGCCTCCCCGGCTGAGCGACAGCCCGCTCGCCCACTCGCTGTAGACGATTGCGAGGCAAGGGGGATTAACCCTCCTTTGGCCGGGAGGGAGCTCGTCGTGGCTCAAGGAGCCCAGGAAGGTCCGGTTGGGGCGGTTGCGAGTTCGGGACCGGGAGTAGCCTGGTGGGGGGGGGGGCTTAGGGCGGCGGGGAAGGTAGGTGGGTGGGAGAGGCCAGCGTGTCGGGGGCGGGTGCCCGTAGATCCCTTCCGAGGCTTTCAGGAGGCAGCCTTGGTTCAAGAGTCGGCGTCTTTTCTGTACGGAAAAAGACGGCAGAGTTGTTGCTAATCCGGAATGGCAGGATTGGTGCAAAAAGAGTTATTTTTACGGTGCTGGGTCGTCGTGGAAGAGGAAGTCAGGTAGGGTTTCGGGTGGGAGTGCCACTCTTGAATACACGGGAAAGCAGACTGGGGGTTGGGAGAGGGTAGGCCTGTAGATTAAAAAAAAAGAGGGTTTGTAATTCATTAAAAATCAAATTACATGCAAAGGGGAACAATGGTTTCCGTCTTCCATTTTCCGGGTTCGTTTAGAAATGCATTGCTCGTATTGCTTACTCCTTCCAAGCAAACAGTTCTGTTAAAATAATAGAATTGGGGAACTGATTGTGCACCGCCGCGGAAGGCTTTGTTTTTTTTCCAACTTGGAAGAGGACGATCATATGAATGCCTGTCCAGCCCTATGACCCATTGATTTCAAGATGGCTTACTAGCAAGTCGGTTTGCGATGGTGTGTAGGAGAGTGAACTTTTTTGAAGGTCTGCATCATGTGATGAATTTTGTTCTTTTATCATCTTCATTCTGTGAATAAAAATAATGGGCGCATTTAAGATGTATGAAAGTCTTAAGGCTTCTGCAGTTTTGTGTGCTGTTCCATCCTAACAAGTTGTGTTGCAGTTAGTGGATCCAACTTCTGAGTAGGCCTGTATAAGAAAGCCAAAGGCAATCCCAAGACTGTCGCTACCTGAAAACCTTATGAACCAACCTGACCTCACTGGGCGAGGATGAACATGTTATAAGTACAGTAGTACCCCAGTATTGCTGGGGATTGGTTCCAGGCCTTCCTGTGGATAATGAAAACCGTAGATAAGAGAGAGCACCTGCTCACCCACCCCCAAACTGCTGTTTCCTGACAGTGGCTTGCTTTATGACTGCTGTTTTGAAACAGTAGCTTGCTTTATGGCCGCTGTTTGTGACAGTAGCTTGCTTTACAGATGCTGTTTGTGACAATAGCTTGCTTTACAGCTAGTGTTTGTGACAATAGCTTGCTTTACAGCTTGCTTTGTGGCTGCTGAATTATTTATTTTTTTCCTCTGCCAACCGTGGATAACTGAATCAGTGGATACGGGGGTCCTACTGTATAGCTAACAAATACAAGTATCTCTGTTCTCACCAAGAGAAAAACATAAACATAAAAACATACTTGTATTTGTTAGCTATGTTTATAACATGCTCATCCTCACCTAGTGAGGTCAGGTTGGTTCATAAGGTTTTCCTTCTTTCTTTCATCAAAACAGTCCAGCGAGGTAGGACAATGACTGGTCCAAGGCCACCCAGAGAATTTCATGTGGCTGATGGAGACCTACAGTATTTTTCTGTGTATAAAACTGTATTTCTGCTTAACTTTGTTAGACTAAAAATTGAGGGTCGTCTTATACGTGGAAATAAGCTAAGATTGCAAAACTGTAATTTTGGCTTGGGAAAAGTTACGGGTGTCTTACAGGTAGAAAAATACAGTACAGTAAATCCCAGACCTTTTACATCCCATTCCAGCACTAACCAAGTTACCACCTAGTCCTAGTGCATTTCCTTTGCATCCCACAGTTTCAACATGTTGGTGTTTCAGTTGCAGGCCCTTTTCTGTGGAAGATCAGTGCTCAAGAGCTGACTGAAAAACGGAGGCCTCGTGATGGCGACTAAGCTGGAAAGCCATGGCCACCTGGGCTTCCATGCTGCCACCCTGTTCCAGCAGGCCACGCCGGCCCAAGTGAAAGTGGAAGCAGAAGAGATTCCAGTTTCTGACTTCAGAAAGGATCAAGATGGAGATAAGCAGGTACGCGCACCGTGGATGTCTCCCCCTTGCGCCACTCCTGAAGGTTTGTCCCCTCACTGGGCCGTCCAGTGGCTCGAGGAAATAAAGACCTCAGCAGCGTTTGTAGAAGATGGAGAGGAGTGTATTCTGAAGAGCGCTCAGCTTCCTCAGTTGTCTCCTGGAACCGACGCCGAGATCTACCTGGCCACATTTGAACAGGTGGCCTCGATCTGTGGGTGGCCGAAAGCTGAGTGGGTGATGCGGCTTGTGCCGTTGCTTACTGGAGAAGCCCAGCAAGCTTATAACCGCCTGGATCCCATCGATGCGGAGGACTATGTGAAAGTGAAGGCCGCCATTCTGCGGGAGGACATGGGGAGCACAGAGACCCGGCGCCAACGCTTCCGGCAGTTTGGCTGCCACGAAGCCAGTGGGCCTCGCGAAGCCTGTAGCCTTCTGTGGGAACTTGGCTGTTGTTGGCTGAAGCCCGAGAGCCACACCAAGGAGCAGATCCTGGAGCTGCTGGTTCTGGAGCAGTTCTTGATGGTCTTGCCAGAGGAAATGCAGGCATGGGTGTTGGAACGTCAGCCGAAAAACTGTGCTCAGGCAGTGGCCCTGGCGGAAGAGTTCCAAGAGAACTCGAGGCTCAAGGCCAAGGCCTTGGAAGTTCAGGTGAGCAACAGGTTCTGCCTGCAAGTTGGGATTGCTGAGACTTGGAATGGGGGAACCACAGGCGCTGTGATGTTCTCCCTGAAAGAGCTGAACACAGCAGTCACACAAGTAACAGCTTGGCATCTCTGCCTGTAGTGGGTTGAGTGCTGTAGGCCTTCACTGAATAATAGTGACACACATGGCTTCCCTTCTCCTTCCTCCACAGGCAGCTGTGTGCGTGAAGGTTGAGGAAGTTACCTCAGAGACAATGGATGTGAACATTATGAGGGAATCTCTCCCTTCTCAGTTCTGTCCCAGGAGGGGAGCTGAACAGAAAGGACAGATTGAGTACAGGTTATCCAGAGTCTCTGGAAAGGAGCCACCGTCCCCACAAGAAATGGGTAAGATGGAATTCTTACTACGTTCTCCAAATTATAAACTGGGTGTGTGTGCTTTGAATTATATCATTGCCTTAGCTTTTTACAGTCAGTAGAGAATAAGGTAAAGGTAAATGTTCGTGTGTGCTAGTCGTGTCCAACTCTAGAGTTGGTGCTCATCTCCGTTTTTAAGGCAAAGAGCCAGTGTTGTGCAAGCCCATGGCCACATAGCCAGCATGGCTGCAATGAAACACTGTTTTACTTTCCCGCTTTTTACAGCGGTACCTATTTATCTACTTGCATTTACATGCTTTTGAACTGCTAGGTTGGCAGGAGCTGGGGTTATCAGCAGGAGCTTGCTCCGCTGCATGGCACCCGGGATTCAAACCGTGAGCTGCCAACTTTACAGCCAACAGTTTTCGGAAGCCTTAGTCCACCATGCCAGTGGAATAAGAGTCTTTGCTAAATTGACAAACTGGCAGATATGTTAGATTAGGATTCTCATCAGTCCTGCCTGGATGGCTGGGAATGACCAAACAAGTATTTATTTATTTATTTTGAATATTTTCTCCACCTTCCTTCTCGTAAGAGTAGTCCGGAAAATCAGCTGGAAACTTGTCAGGGAAGCCAGGACTTTCAAAAGTTGTTCCAGAAGACTTAAGGGTTTGTGCAGTTTTAACTGGCTTTATTTTTCCATTTCAGGTCAGATAAACAAACAAACAAATTGTGTTATCTTAAAAATGAATTGTTTTTATTTGGCACGAGCTTTTCTGGATTGTAACCCACTTCATTAAAATGCCACAGATGAAGTGGGATGTAGCCCATTCTAGCTTGTTCTTTCTTGCTTATACTGGCCTGCTAGAAACTGACTCTTATCTTTACTTGCTTGTCCCCATCAGGGTTAAAGGGTCTGCGAACCACCTCATGTGAGAAGCTACACACTCCTAACTGGGGAGAGAAAGAGACCCGAGCCTTCCTGAGCATTTGGGGACATGACCATCTCCAGAAGATGCTGCAGCACCAGTCTCAAGATGAGGAGATCTATAAGAAGATTGCTGGGCAAATGGTAGCCCTGGGCTATGACCGCGACTGGGAGCAGTGCCGCCAGCGGGCTAAAGAGCTTTGCCAGGGCTACAAAGATGTCCAGGATCGGAACTGGCACACCGAGTGTGGGCGACAGATGTGGCAGTATTTTGAGGATCTGGAGGCCATTCTCGGCCCGCCGTTAGAAGCTTGTCACAGGTACGAGAGAGATGATGGTGCTGGCAATGCGAGTGGGGACACCTGCCTTGGAGGGACCACGGAGGCGGACTCCCAGAGCTCAGCTGACCTTGCCGATTTGGAACAGAACACGGTCTGGGCTGTGGAGCTTAAAGAAAGGAAAGATCACAGCCAGGCCCTCTTCCAGAGGGCTGCCAACTGGGGGGAGAAGGAAACACGAGATTTCCTTAGGATTTGGGGGAAGAAGCGGGTCCAGAGGCTCCTCCATCAGCAGCACTGGAACGAGGGCATCTATAAGGAGGTGTCGGTGGAGATGGCAGCCTTGGGCTACAGCAGGGATTGGGAGCAGTGCCGCCAGCGTGCCAAGGACCTCCGGCGCGGCTACAAGGACATTAAGGACCGCAAGAGGCGTTCTGCTCGTGGCCGTAAAGTTTGGCAGTACTTCGAAGAGCTGGACACCATTCTGGGGCAGGGAGTGGATCCCGAGGCCCGCTGTCATTCTCTCGCCATGGAGAACTGGAAGGATGACTTTATGGATGAGGGGCTGGCCGCACAGAACGCCAGCCCCCTAGGAGCCCAGGACTCAGATCAGATGGACAGGATGTCCGGTTCCAGTGAGGAGATGGAGGACCTCCCAGTGCTCTGCCAAAGAGCCGAGAAATGGGGGGAGAAAGAGACGCTGGACTTCCTGGGCATTTGGGGCCAAGACCACATCCAGAGCTTGCTCCATCACCATCATCGGAACGAGGAGGTCTATAAGAAGATCGCAGGAGACATGGCCACCTTGGGGTATGAGCGTGACTGGGAACAGTGCCGCCAACGGGCCAAAGATCTCCGCCGCGGCTACCGAGAGGTGAAGGACCACAACCTGTGCTCGAGACGGGGGAGGCAGATGTGGCAGTACTTTGAAGAGCTGGACGGGATATTGAGGAGGTGGTATGAAATGGGTAGCAGTGGACACACAGAGGAACAAGTAGGTTTAGATGGTCATTCTGGGAGGATCTGCACCCAGGACTCTCTAGGGCAGCCATGTCAAAACTTTGGCCCACCTGATGTTTTGGACCACAACTCCCAGAATTCTAAGCTTAGATTGCCAGTGACAAAAGACTGTGGGAGTTGTGGTCCAAAACATCTGGAGGGCCGAAGTTTGGATATGCCTGCTCTAGGGCATCATGTTTCATCCCATACTTGCAGCGGTAACCCGGCTGAAAGATCAACTACCCCAGATACTTTGGCGTTGCAGCTTCAAGAGCCTGCGGACAAAAGTAGCCACACGGAACTGGTGGGTGGCCAAACTCAGCGAGCTGCCAAATGGGGGGAGAGAGAGACAAGGGATTTCCTGAGCATTTGGGGACATTATAGTGTCCAAGGCCAGCTGCACCAAAAATACCGTAACGAAGAAGTCTACAAACAGATTGCAGCGCAGATGGCTGCCCTGGGATACGACCGTGACTGGGAGCAATGCCGCCAGCGAGCCAAAGACCTTCGCCGCAGCTACCGGGATGCTAAAGACCAGAACAGGCGCTATGGTCGTGGCCGTCAGGTGTGGCAGTACTTTGAGGAACTGGATGCCATCTTGGGACGCTGGGGTGAGAAAGGCAGCGAACTCGTTGAGAGAGACAAAGGAGAAGAGGATTCTTCCCTGGAACATCAGGCTGGAGGATCTGTGTCGCCCCGTGTGTCCTTCAGTATTGCTGGACCTGTTCTGTTAGAAACACCACTGCAAGGGCCTGCAAAGAGGGGAAGAGTACAGGTGGCTGAGGACGTGACCAAGTTGGATAGCTGTAGCCGCTGAGCCAAGTTCTGTTTGACCATGTAGAACAGCCGTTCTCAACCTCTTTTGGGAGCCACAAACACAGTAGGGAAGTAATATATACCGAATCAAGACTGTTGGAAGTCACACAACCAACCTTAGAAGGTTATGCGAGAAGAATTATTTCCAGTCTCTGGCCCTCTTCAAGTGTGCTAGCCCCATTGCCACCTAGGAGGGAGAATATGGTGGCCCCATTGAGAATGGCTGACATACAAGCGTGCAGAAGGTCACCTTACTGGTCTGTAAAAGAATAAAGGTTGGTGGTATACGAGTCCACAAAAGCTTTAGGCCAAATAAAACTCGTTAGCCTTTTAGTTGCCACAATGTTCTTGATTAACCCCCGTGGTGTTCAAATGGTTACTACACCGTGGAAATGGTGGCTAGCCAGCACATGTGCTGAGGGACCTTTTTTCCCTCAAGAGTTAGTCCAAGCCTTGTCCCATTCAGTCACCTGGCTTTAAAAACAAAACTCACAAAAGCAAACTAGAGCTGATAGGGGTTGAAGGACTGAGGATCTGCTGCCAGCCACCAATATGTATGGCTATTAAAATATGGCCCCCAAACCCTGAGGAGTTAACCCCCCACCACCCTCAACACAGATCGTTTCCTCTTCTATGTCCTTTTTTGCTCTAAACAGGGATGGTTCCAGGCCTCTAACAAGCAGCAGTGAGCATGTGTGAACTCCCTGCTGCCATGGCAAGAGGCCTAGGTAGGCCTTTCACAGACTGACTCTGGAGACCAAGTAGTGTGTGCTCCGTGTCATGTGAATGGGTTATTGAGGAGAGGGAATGATCTTTGGGAAGAAGGTTGAGTCACTTTGGGGGATAACTAGGAAAAAGATCAAAAATTGGCACTGTTGTATTGCCCTATACTGCAGATCTGTCCTGTAATTAGATGTGGAATATGGTACTGTATATGCCACAGTTGAAAAATAGTATGAAAATGGTGCCAGACATGTCAACTAAAATGTTTTGCTGACTGGAGAATGTGGCGCCTAGTTAATTCTGGAATTTTCTACAGCAAAACGTGGCGATGGTTGTCAACCCGATTAGTCTTAAAAGGGGATTGAATAAATAATTTGGAAAATGGGTTATCTATGGCTGTTAGTTACAGTGGGTATGCTATTTCAAGGTTCAGAAGCAGTATGCTTCTGTATGAGAATTGCAAGGAATGGCAAACACGAATATGCTATTTAGCTTTTTTTTGTCCTGCTTATAGGCTTCACAGATCTACAGAAGATGTTCCTCCATCAATCCCTTTCCGTCAATGAAGGGCAATTTCAGCAGGATATTGGTGGGCGAATAGTGCTTTTTGATTTTTTAACTTCTGTTTGACATGTAGCCTTACTTTCATGTCATCAAGAAAATTTCCATAGAATGTAAAAGAGGCTGCATTAAAGAGTAATGTTGTGGCATGCTCCTATATACAGGGGAGCGTGCCACAATATTGTATAAAGGAATTAATTCGTTCCAAATGAAATTATGTTAAGCAAATTTTCCTATACAAATTTCCCATAGGAATGCACTGAAAACAGTAATCCCTCATCACAACTATTTTTATGTTGTATGGATTCACCCCATAGGCGATTCTGTTAAGCAAATTTCCCTATCTCTGGAATTTTTTATGTTGTACAGATTTTATGTTATATATAAACCATTTGTTATACAAGAGTCCACTGTACAGCCATTGCCTTGTGCACGCTGAAATCAGAAGTTAAATTCCAGTGAGTTCAGGTGAGTATACAAGGGAGTGGAGCCTTATTTTCCTTTGTGTGGACTTTTTAAAAAGTGGTTTTATAGGACTGTTCTGATGTTCAGAGACAGACGAGGTCAACAGCCATTTGGAGCACACTCAACCTTGAGTTAACTGGAAGAAGAGAGAAATTAAATTACAGCATTAAACTTTTTTAATGTGCAAACTACAAAAAATAAAGCTTTATTAAAAATTTTACAAAACATTTCTCTCTTTTTTTAAAAATCTAAAATTTACATATGCAGCTATTACTTCGCAAAATCCCAAACATGCAGTTTTGGTCTATGGACAGTATTATGGGGTTAAAAAGTAGTGTTAGAAGGCCTTGAAAGACTTGAAATGTGCTTGACGAACATGTCCGAAACAAAACGAATAAAAATCACATTAAGGGGGGGGAGACCCCTTCCCCTTTCTGAACAACAGGCCTCTTGTTTCTCATTCACCATTTGTGATAGTTGCTGCCATTTCAACACGTTTGTCGTGCGGTAAGGAGACCTGAGTGGCAAACAGCTGTGGCGTCTCCTTACACATGAGGAACTTGGCAAACAGCTCTTTGAATTCTACCTAGACTCGTGCCATTCTCAGAAAAACAAGTTAGAAATAGGTGCATGATCAGAAAATCAAGAAGCAAAATGAAGGGAAAATATTGGTGGGGTACAGACGCACACACACACACACACACAAATGGTAACAGAAAATTTGAAAGGGACATCAAATAGTCCTGTGAATTTTTCCACTTAGTGTTGTCAGTCTTTGAAAAACAATGTAAAGAAAAAGCTGACATCTTAGAAGTTTTCATCTATATTATCACAATACAAACATTTGTTCTGCTGAAGATTGCCGTGAAGGAGGAGGCACTGGATTGAAGGCTGTAAAGGTGATCTTGCCTCACACTTTTACCACAGAGATGGAGCGTGTGTGAGCCTCTGAAGGTTGCTGAACTCCAGCTCCCATCATCCTTCCACATTCAGTATTTTTCATCCTGGGGCTCCAAAAGAGCTGTCGTCCAGCAATATACATGCAGGACACAGACTCCTCATGCTTCCATTACGTCAAGATATCCCAGACTAGTGGAATTATGGCCGCCAGGTCAAGATATGGATTAACACCTGCCCACATAGTATTCCTGGATCATCCAATAAGGACACTTGTCATTTTTGATATACTGTAAATATGGGTTTGGAAATCTGATTCCCGCTCAGGTTTCAATTCTTCCAAATTTCCTATTGAAGTATTTCTGGCTTTAAAAAAATCTCCCACAATTTAATGCTATTGCTGCTTTGTCCATTAAAAAGTGCATTGGGATGGATACTATTCAGTCAGACTGGCATTTTTGTGTGTGTAGAAGAATTGTTATTAATTTGGACTATAAGGCATGATAATTTGGACTATTATTTGCATGATCCACCAGAAGTCTTTGTTTACTTTCAAATTTTGATTTAGTAGGAACTTGATTCATATTACAGATCTCTATTAGAATTTTCTTGCCCCCAGATATTTTTACAAGTTAACAAAGCAAAAGAAACTCCAAAATATTTAACCAAACAGAGCTGCTGAAGGCATTCTTTGCTTTGACTATAGTTGTGGAACTCAGAACCACCTCATCAGATGGTAGTTTTGAGTTCTTGAAAAGTTCTGATTTCTAGATGCTTCCAGGGCCGAGGAAGATTCAAAATATTTCCTAAGACTATTACCTACATTCAAGTCAGCTACATTTTTCTCCTCTGCATGTAGGTTAGCTGAAGGGTTCCTCCACCTCAGGATTTCTCTCCTCTGTGTTGTATTGCAAGCCACAGCTTTCAGTGCACTCACAGCATCCAGCCTTTCTCTCTTGACCACCTGGGCCTGAATTCCGCTTGGGGTGTTTGCCGCACAACGCGCAACGGCTCGACTCCTCTCGCACGTGGGTTCGCATGTGGTTCACCAGGTTGAACTTGTGCAAGAACCTTTTCCCACATTCAGCACACTGGTGCGGTTTGACGCCCGTGTGGACCCTCCGGTGCCTGGTGAGGGTGGATTTACGAGAGAAGTTCTTCCCACATTCTGGGCAGGGGAAAAGAGCTTCTTGCTTGGAAATGGCCTGCTTATTGTTAGTAGTTCCGTGACCCTCGGAGCTCAGGCGGGCAAACTGGGCCGACGGCAAAAAGGGAAGCAGCCGGTTTCTCTGTCTCTTGGCAGTTTCTTGAGCTAGGAAGCTGTCTTCATTTTTGGTCTCACTCTCATCACCTGCAGGATTGAAAGAAAAGTCTGAGTTTTAACCACTATTTCCTTTAACCGGACCAACTTGTCAGAGAGCTCTGTGCGAGGAATAAAGTGTCATTTATTTATTAATTATATAAAATAATAAATATAATTTATATGTATATAACATAATTTAAAACTATAATTTATTACCGTATTATATTAAAAATAAATAAATATATAAACAAGAGATAAATCAAACACCTCTGCTTAGAATTGCTGCGTTTTCTTGCAAAACCACTGTAGATGTTGAAATGAACCCTTATTATTACAGCCCCTCCAGCACATGGGTGATATGGTTGAATTTATATGTGGAAGCTAGAGTGGAGTTAAATACCACTTTGTAGCACTATGCAGTATACCAAAGTGACATAAGGTGGCAGGTTCTCCAGGTACCAAGCCTGGAAGGCTTCCTCAACATGCCACCTGACCTGCCACCTACTGCTTCTATTGCCCCCTGAAATATTTGGGCACTGGTTGTGACTTCACATGGGCAAAGGGCAGAGATTACCAGATTCCAGGTATTCAGGCTTTTGCATATGATTCTGCCACTTCCTGAAACACTGTACCAACTTTGTGAGGTAGATTAGTCTAAGAATAAGTGATTGAAGGAAGGCCAAATTAAAAACTCTCTGCTTATTGGAAGTGCTCTTGAAAAGGTTTCTAAGTTCAGATTTCATCTTGATGCATTCATATATAGGTATATATATCCATGCAAGGACATAGTGGACAATTGTAGTAGACGTAGATGGCCGCTTTTGATTCACAGGGATCCAGAATGATCCTGCTCCTGCTAGCTTAAACAAAAAAGATTAAATTAATGGCTTGTTCTTCATTTTGGGAGAAAGCCAAATAAATAAATAAATAAAGATTCCTGCTATCCCCTTGCATTCTTAACACGGTACAGTTACAGAAATGCTGTCTGATTCTATCAGACGTGTGGCTCTACTCTAAAGGGCGTTATTTTCTTGTTGCTTTTATGAAGCTTTATAGATTGTGTTGCTCAACTATTGTCTTGGCGTAAATCCCATCCACATGCGCTGCCTAGAGCACGGTGATATCCTTACCCAGTGAGAAGGGGTGCTTGTTCAGCTCTTCCTTGGCATCTCGGCACAGCACCATCTGCCTGGCGTCCAATGGCAACTGCTCATTTTCGGGAAAACTCACACCCTCCTCATGAACATAGGGCCCCAGCACCTGAAACAGCCACAAGGAGCCCATTTGAGGAAGGGATGGGGGGCAGGTGAGAAAAGAGGGAGGCAAATAATGTTGTTCATTACAAAACATTAGCCAAGGCCATTTTGCTGCCTGCCACTGTAGGGAAACAATGGTACTCCTCCCCTATTCTTTCTTTCTTTCTTTCTTTCTTTCTTTCTTTCTATCTTTCTATCTATCTATCTATCTATCTATCTATCTATCTATCTATCTATCTATCTATCTATC